>PVHY01002494.1:97168-126374 GCA_004024945.1 Uropsilus gracilis
CTTTTACTTTTAGGCTTTACATTTTCTAAAAGGATGACAACTGACACTATAAGATAAATTTCATAAATATCAATGATTTTATTTTTACTTGACAAGTGAAAAAATATACACCTTTTTGATTGTAAATAGAATTGTGATCAATCACAATAAAAAAACATAATTCCCTTGATATACTCAAAGTGCTGAAGATTAAATAGCTTCTTGGTGAAGAACACTTGGAATAGCTATGACATAAACTTGAGGATATTACCAGTTTTTAATTTTATGCCCATAGGATGAGACTCTTAGGACTGTTTATAAAACAGCTAATATCTATTGTAATCTATTTCAGAAGATTTAAGGAAAATGACCTGAAAATAATGGGAATGGGGTGGAAAATAAGAAATAGAATTAAGCTACCAGAAGTTGTGATTCGGCAATAAAAATTGTCACTTTTCCTCTGGCTCATCAGTACCACATTTTTTGACTTCAAACATCTTTTATGTGACTTCTTCCTAGTTTATTTCTGAACAATGAACTGTATTTTTGGCTTATTAAATATTATAGTAAAAATGTCCAGGACATACACTTTAAGTTTTCATACAACTTCAGACAAGGAATTGAAATAATTTCTTTTTATTGAAATGGTGAGTTCAGAAACGCCAGCAAAATGCTGTTAGACTTTCTAGAATATTGGATTGTCACTAAATTTAGTAGCTGAATACTGCGTCACATCATGTTATATTTCAAACACATTTCAGACTACTGGTGTTAAGAGTATATTGAGTTTTATATTATTCTCTTCTTTGAGAATTTTGCTCCTCTCATAACAGGGCAGGAATATTCTGTAGTATTTGAATTATAATCAGAAGAAAGAAATAATGATTATTTATTTTTTGTCATATGAGAAAGTAGAAGAGAAAACAAATGTGATATAAAGGTTTTTCAGGTATTTTAGGATAAAACCTTAGTTATATATGCATGTTCTAGATATTTCTCCCCATAAAATTTTCAGCACTTAAAAATTCAAAACAATATTCACAGCACATTTTCCCCAACATTGGAAAGTATGTTAAAGCCCCCAAAGAAAATGTTTTCAAAGTTTTTTCAAATGTCTTTCAGATGTGCTCACTATACTTTAAAATGTGAAGTACAGAGTATAGGTAAGCTAATAGAAGGAAAATATTAATTCTAAAAGAATTAAAAGGGACCTCTAGCTACAAAAGATGTCTTTAAAAACTTGTGTTATTTTATTAAATGTTTATTAAAATATACAATCACTTGGAATGATTATGGGAAATAAACTAGAAGATAAACTTATATTTATCTTCTTATATTGTTCCTGAAGGAAATGTCTTTCCACTTGAATTATGATGTCACAGATACAGTATTGGGCTACATGGACTTTGGCCCTTGTAGAGAAAGTGGTTTTCCAATCACAACTATTTTCAAATCACAAACTTCCAGCTTTAAAAAAAAAATCAAAAAATGAACCTCCAGAAATAATTAACTGATGTAAAGAGTAAAACAGAATACATTTGCTCTATCAGGATACCCTAACACCACTGGTCACAAGACTAGGTTTCATAGACAGGCAGGTTGAGTTTTGGTTTTACCATGAGAGTCTGGAAAGGAGGTGATTGTAGGAGACAAATCTTTGGCAAAACTTCATGTATCTAACACATGTTTATTTTGTAGTTACTAGATCCCTTATGTCTTATATGGACATGTTATATTTCCCAAGTTTATATTCAAAAATCAAGGTAATATATTGCTAATTAAATAAATTTTAATAGAAAAAACATTATTGGGGTGTTAGGGAAAAAAGAAAAAGCAATATCAATATTTGTTATTTGTATGTGAGAGATAAGCAGACAGCTAGACAGATGATAGATAGATAAACAGATAGATAGATAATTAGATAGATAGATAGATAGATAGATAGATAGATAGATAGATAGATAGATAGATAGATAGATACAAACATACAGATGGAGATATATTATATTTTTGATGTATGTCAGTAGTTCTCAAAGTGTAGTCCATAGCAATCTGGTATCAATATTGAGAAAACTATTTTAATAACCATAATAAGCTATTATTTGATTTTTTACTGTGTTAACATTTTCACTAATTATGCAAAAGTATTATTGGGTAAAATTGATAGCACCTTAGCATAATCAGGGAAGAAGCATAAAGTGAAGGAGTAGTCATCTGTCATGTTCAGGATTATAACTTGCAGCAAAGGAAAAATTGTCAGTTTCACTTGAGAATATAATTTATAAAGCAGTAAAATACCAATTTTATTAAATCTAAACTCAGATTCAGACTTTTTTTTACTATACTGGGTGACAAATTTGAATTATACATGATGTGTTGCGCTACATACAAAAATGTAATGATAGACCTGACAAAGAGCAGATGTGTAATGGTTTGAGTTATGAGATTGGTTGGTCACATTTTCATGGGGTTACTTTTACATGAAATAATGATCAATAGACAACAAATAGTTTGTCAAACTTAGAAATTTGGAAAACAATTTGTCAAATGTGAGTGAAGTGAGCTTGTCTCTTCAAGATAAGTAACCGGCAATTTTGTGCCAGTAATAAAGAATTTGACCTTCCATAAGAAATTTATGATTTGGGGAAATATTCATGTGCCACTGTGAAACTGATAAATTCCAAATATTAACTGGTTTACTCACATTTCATATTTTATAATAAAATGTGTAAATCTTTGCAAAATCTGAGTCCTTCAGTGAACTGAAAGTCTTCTGATAACCAATTTTTGTGTTACCCCCTAAAAATGCATAGATAAAAGATTCATTAAAGAGTTCAATCTAGAGCCGTAGGTTTTAATGTAAAATATATAAAGAGTTCATAGACATGATTTCAGATTTCACACTGTAGCATTAAAGAAAAATCTATATATCTTAAGAAGCTATAAAGTTGTTTATGTCAGGCTGCATAATCTTCATATACTCAAATCAAAAGAATTGGTTTCAATAGACTGAAGATGTGGAATGAAGAATCTACATTCTAGAAAAACAGATAAGAAATATACAAACATGTAAAGCAATTATACTTGTAATTTTTTAAAAATATACAAGTAATGGTATATATACAAAATATTAACAAGCAATGATTTTATCATTTGAATAGATATTTATAACATGTATATCTTAAATTTTATATAATATAGCCTCATGAATGATAAATATTCAAAGATAAAATTTGGAAAACTATTTTTTTGGAGTTCACAGACGTTCCAAGACCAAAAATTCTTTAATACAATTATCTAAATATGTACCTTACAAAGTCAGGATAAAAGAAACCATGGTAAACCCCAAGTAATTTTATAGAAGGTGCAATATATATGATAAAACAAAAAAGATAAAAATTAAAGATAATGTTTTTTCAATATAATGTATAGTCCCCCCTTGCTAAACTGATCAACTGAAAGGGGGAAAGATCACAAGTTTCCAAAATCAAGTATGAAAGGATCTTATCAAAACAGATCCTACAGCCATTAAAAAAATAATAATAAAACACTACACTTTATGCTAAATCTGACAACTTGAATGAAATGAAATTCTTAAAAACACCATACCAAGATCAATAAGAAATAGGATAGAAAATCTGAATAGTTATCTTTTAAATAAACTGAAACTATTATCAAAAATTAACAAGGATATAAAAAATAATAGTACTTCATTAAAACAAATAAAGAAAAATTAATAATAAAGGGGCCTGGAATTATCTTTTATTGGACTGTTCTAATGCTATCTGTTGATTCAACATATGGGTCTCTAATAAGATATAAGCTAAACATATCCTTTTTTGTGTAATTTAAATTATCGATTTAATTTTATCCCCAAATCAAACTTTCTTTAGCAAATTCTTTACTTGATATAAATTAAAGGCTTAATAAACATTTTTGTTATAATGCCATACACACACAAATAAAAACTACCCACAAAGTCCAGGTCATTCATCCTACTAGCAAAATCTTTGAAATATTTAAGGAAGAAATATTATTAATCTTGTACAAAGTCTTTTAGAAAATAAAGAAGGATCGGACACCTGGTGATATCTGCTGGTGACCTGAATGTTTGAAATGTCAAGGAAAGGAATCAGATTGATAGTTTTGGCTTATGCTAACAGGGCAAATCATGGCAATTTTTAGGACAGGGAAGGAACAGTCATGTGGGGAGAGGGAAAAGATTACCTAGAAACTGAATCCAAATAGAGATAAGAAAGAATCACAGCATTGAATTCTAGAGTATGCCAGCATCTGAAGGTGGGATGTAGGAAGTGAAGCTGGCAAAGGAAACTAAGACAGCATGAACACTGAAGAACTGGAAAATAAGGCAAAAGTATAGAGATTAAAGCAGTGGTCTTTTCTATCAAAAGCAACTGAGTTGACACTACAAGAAAGTCAATAATCACCCTAGCAAAAGCATTTTAAGAGGATGACTGAAAAGGGGAGTCTTATTGCATTGGGTTGAGGAGAAAAAGCACCTATGGAGAACAGATAATGTCTTCTATAGAATTTGCTATACAGCTGTTACGGTGGCACACACCTTTAATCCCAGCTTTGGGAGGCTGAGGCTAGGGATCACTTGAGTCCGCGGGTTCGGGACTACCCTGGGCAACATAGTGAGACCTAGTCTCTAAAAAGAAAAAAAAAAAAAAAAGGATTTGCTGTACAGGAGAGGACAGAAATTTGTTAATAGTAAGATGCGAGTCAAGAAAAGTTTTTATTTTTTTAAGATTATAATTTCAATAGCAAAAAAATCCAATAACGTGGTATACATTGGTCATGTCCAAGAAACAGGGATGAATTGTAAGAACTTAAGTTCTCAAGAAGAAAAGAATGAGCAGAGCAGATAAAAGAAAAGGCAGAGTATAGACGAAGACAGAAGTCTGTTCCTGATTTGCTGGTGGGATGAAGGTATTCTCAACAATGACCTTCAGTTTTCTTTAAGGTAAATCTTCAGAGGAGAAGGATGGGAAACATGGAATATTTGTATTGGAGAGAGGGTGAATGAACATCCCAGGGAAATTTAACAGGTAATAGGGTCTAACTCATTTGAAAAGAGAATGAATTTAAAGTGAATCCAGTTAAGGAAGATGTGTGTTTTTTCCAACAATGTTCCATTACTTTGATTTAACTAGGAATAAGTGTATATTTAATCATCGATGTGCAATTGTCCTAATATTTTTCAGAAGGAGAAAGAAGTAGGGAACTTGAGATTGTTGGCAGAACCACCCACTCTTCCCTCTTCCTGATCTCATCAGAATAAAACAATCACCATGGATATTTGACTTCAAATTCACTGCTAAATACAGTATAAAAGGGATGACTTGTCTGGAAACTGACTTTGTGTTCAAGACTTCCACAGTTCTCAACAGGAAAAAAGCAATGGTAGTGACCTGCTGCCCAGAAAATTCTGTCTAGATTTTGGAATCCATCTTATTGTATTTTCATTAGTCATCTGACAGTGAACATTGCCATTTCTGGTATTTCATCCCCTAGAGGGATTTGAAAAATTATTTTTAACCTGCTAAAATGAAAACTTGGCTGTTACTTATTTCTTTTCCTTCACACTATTCCTCTCCCCTCGTGGGAAAATACAGGAGAGTGGTGACCTCTTTTTCCTGGTAACCAGAATTAGTGTGTCAGAATTTCACACAACAATAATGTGATAAGGGCTAGAGCATCAAGACCAATAAAGTCCATAATACTAAGTAATACTATTCTCATCCACTCTTCCTTCTGAAAGACTCACTATGGGGTCAATACACTCTGATTTGTAAATCAGCAAGAGGTGAATTGTTTGTGGGTTGGTGGTCTATGTTAAGAGCTCACTGGCGTTCTTGGCTCTTCTCCTAAAGCTTACCTTGGGAAATGCTTTTGTCTTCTTTGACAAAATAATCACCTAATGTGCACATGAGTTTTGCATAATACAGGCCCCTTTAAAAACTAGCAATGGGCTCTATAATCACTTCCACTATACTGAAAGTCAATCTCAAATTAACAGGGTCTGCATGTCTAATTAGTTTTCTTCTATAACTTCATTTGGTTTTGGTGATTATAATATTGATAACAGGGAACAATTTATCTCAATGCCATTATAAATATTTTATGTGAACTAGTTCATTTAATCTTTACAGTAATCTTATGAGATAGGTGAGATTATCATTACCATTGTAAATGTAGGGAAACTGAATCACAGGTAGAGTATGTAACTATTCAACATGAAGTAATATGTGTCAGAACTGAATTTAAACCCTCATATTCAGGCTCCAAAAGTTAGTAATGATCACAAGGTGCTGATTCAATGATTTAACAGGTTTAAATAAGAGTGAGGTTTATTTAGTGTATGTTGTCATCCTGTGTCTACCTACATTTAATTTTAGATTAGTCTATATTTAAAATATTATATATTATATAATCATTTAGTTTGGGGAAGTTGTGTTTGTATGAAAAGGATTGGCTGACATCAGATTAGGTAATGAATTGAATCCTCAAAATTTCTCTCAATCCTCCTCCCTACGTTATAGTCAGAAAAAAAGGTAAGTTTGATCAATATGAAATTGCTATTATTTTACCTTTTTGATTGATAAAACTCCCTTTCAATTTCAATGTCATTATGATTTTCACTGTCATTCATGATCTCTTTCCTGGATCCCCTTATCAGGAATGAACATAACCTCTTGGGAGTAAAAAACAAGTCAAGATCAAGGATGTAGACTGTACCTGAAGGACAAAATCATTTCTTATGAAATTAAACTTTGCCAGTGATGTCTGAAGGCTTGTGACCTTGACCTCATTTGCCCTATGAACCCTTCAGTCTAATTGCTACATAATGTGAGGCATGACTTGATTCAGAAAACAGATTCAATCTAAGCCTTTGTTTTACTTTTTCAAAGAGACTGTTCTTGAAACCCACCAGTAAAACAGTCTCTCTGACTAAAAAGTTAATTGTAATGGTTATGCGAATACTGTCAAACACTCAGGAGTCATTGCACCTACAGTATGCTAAATTCCTCCTATCTCCCACATGATTTCTCAATGCTAAAAACAGCATCAATGTTGGTATTCCTGGCAGGAGCTTGTTAATTGACAATCAAAGAATTCAGATAATGTGTTTCCTGAGTGTGAACAAGAAAGGTTGTCACATCTAATAGTTCCAAAATAGTTTTCTTTCTTTAGAAAATGTATCTTCCCAGAACAAGCAGCCTTTCTTTCATGGGATTTAGCCTATGTCACTTGCCACCGCTGAGTCAGAACAGGGGTGATTTCTGGGCAATTGCAAGTGCTGTTTTCTGTATTTGGCAACTGGCAGTCTGGATATCTTCACCACATGCAAAGGTTGACAGAATAGTCATTTTAAAATTTGTCCAGCATGTCCACTGGAGGTATGAGATATGGCACCTAGAAGATAAACAGCAGGGCCAGGGAACAGAGATGTGTTTCTAATCAGTGACACAGACCATTCTTCCTGTCAGCAAGATATCACCAGCATGCCTTTCACTATGAGGTGGTATGTTTTGGAGATACAAATAAGAGAATATAATTTCTATCCACTTCAGGAAAGATAAGCATGAACACCTAAAAGTGACACACCAATATGAAGGGAACTGTAAAAGAGTCAGTGACACTGGTCTTATAATACCTTCCCCTTAAATTTCCAACAATACTTAACAAAATCAATGTCATTTCACAATTACATATATATATATATATTTATTAAGATTTTAGAAACCATCTCCATCCAGTTATAATAACAATGTATCATGCTATAAATAGAGGCAAAAAGAAAAAAAGGAAACAAGCTACTAAAGGGTAGGGGAAATACGGCCATATTTTCCTGAAATAATAAGAATATTTCACTGAAAATAATCACGCTCTTTGCAAGACTTTGGATATTAAATATAATACAATTGTCTTCTCTACAAATAGGGGAAGTGAGTCCAGAAAAGCTGAGCATTTCATTAAAACTCAACATAACCTTGAATTTTCTTTTAGAATCTTATTTAATGCTATCAAAATTACAGAATGTGTAAAGTTCCCAAAGGCCAGATGAATACTGAAGACTTCTAGTTCTGTTTAATATTTAAATCCAGGAAATATATACTCTGTGATTCTCAGGAAAAGTGACATGTACACTTATCTTTCTTGTCCCTTCTCTTTAGCTATCTCAGCAAAGTTCTCAACAAAAAGATAAACATTAAGACAATTTACTATGGAAATTGTTAAACTCCTAACAGTGAAGGCTGTTTGATACAGAGTAAAACTACGCATAAGTCTTCCTCTGCTCAACTCTAAAATGTACTCAGCATTTCCTGATCAGCTGCAAAATCCTTGAAGGTTGAATTTAGGCTGAACTATTCCAACATCACAACTGCACACATATCTAAATTATAACTATGTAAACAAAAATGTTATTTTTAGGCAAAATAAATCATTTTACATTCTTTCACAGATTGGAGAGAAGCTAATAAATTGTGATAGTGAACTGTGGATGCTTTGGTGGTTGGAGCATTATGGTTATATCACTAGAAGCAGGGAATCCTATTCTCCTAAAATACAAACTATAATGTTAACCAGCATTGTCTCAAAAAAAAAAAAAAACTTAAGTAGTAAAATTGAATTTCAAAATGATTATACATAGAATTAAATAAAAATATAAATCATGAGGTTATTTAAAATATTAGATGAAGCTCTATATATTAAAGCAGGACATATACAAAATAAATGTTGAATATTTAGTATCTGTTATTCAGTAATTAACAAATACAATAAATATTAAATACTCTGTGAACTTACCACCATAGTGGGTTTTTTTTTAGTAATAAAACAATGAATTTTATACAAATCCTACCTTGAGAGTGTATTGGTATAAATATCCTTACTAACGTGTAAAATAAATGTTATTATAAATGACCAGCCAGGCTACCCTCAGAGTTTGTGAAAAATAGACTGTGTCAGAGCTGGGATATTTTAAAAAAACTAATGAAACTGTTAGTGTCCCACAGATGTATCCCAGAATAGAGGATAAAACAGTGAGGAAGAAAGAAAGGAAGGAATAATGGAGGACATTAGGAGAAGGATGGAGAGAAAGGAAAAAGGGAAGAGTTGGTTATTGGTTAATGTTGCTTTGTGACATATCTTTCTTATTAAATTCTTCCCAAATGACACACCTACTTTTATCCACACCAACAGCATATTATTGGTCTACTTCCTATTGATTTTCTCCCTTTGTGACCTTCTTTTACCCCTAATTTTATTCACATCACCAGCACATTATTCGTCTACTTTCTATTGATTTTTTTCCATTAGTGACCTCTCTTCTGGATTTTATGAATATTCCAGCTACCTCTCAAGTCATCATAATGTCCTCATATTAACAGACAATTTAAATACTGCTATAAAGATGAAATGGTGAATTGATGAATTAGTGAAATATATAAAAGGTAAGTTTTTACTTTTTCTGTTGTCTACATAAATCTGATAATCAAATTGTTACCTATGTAGAAGAAATTCTCTAGACAATAAGCAGCATCTCTCCCTCTGGCTGGGAGACAACAGTTTACCCACACTTTTACATTTCCCTTGAACCACACCCTTGATAGCCACTTTAGGGGAATTAGATTCAATAAAATCTCTATAGGCAAGAAATTCCTTAAAGAACTTTTTTTTTTTTTTTTTAGAAATAAGCACTCTTCTTAAATACTGATCATGATAAAACTCATTGTCAGTGCATTATAATCCACGGCTGGTCGATTTTGATTAACAGGTTATTCCTTCTTATATTGAGTTCAAACCTTGTTCTTTTAATATTAACTGGATAACACTGGTTTTGACTTGTTGCCTCAAACAATATAGAGCAAATCGTCTTCTCCTTGAGATTTAAGCTATATGAAATTAGCTTTTATTTCTTCTCTAAGCTTTGCTTCTATATATTTAGCACTCCAATGGCTCTAAACCCAAGTTTACATCTTAAAATGTGATACATTAATGTAAATATGACAAAATTTGATGTCATCAGTGCTAGATTGGTAGCAGTAATGGATAAAAGTTAAATGGTAAACTAACTTCATTACAGAAAAATAAACAGTAATATCTCCTCACATTTTGCAGCCTGAATATTTTTAAAGAGATAACCAGCTCTTTTTTGATAATAGAGAACCCTAATTCAGGCATAATAACTGAAAGTTTCTTGAGAAAAAAATACAGATGGCAGGGCATTTCAATCCTTGCATGGTTAATAGTATTTTTATTTCCCTTCATACTTGACAATTTGACCTACTGTAGAATCATAATTCAAAAACCTTAGTAATGTTACCTCAAAAGTTCAGATCTTAAAATATCATATATTTTAGTAAGTTAATTCTTCAGACATGTTTACATTTAATTTTCACAGACTTATTTAACTTATGATTATGTGATACAGAAGGGAAACGAAAACTTGCCTTGACTATGAGGGGGAAATGAATTAAGGAGCTAATCAGTAGGCTTAAGATGAAAAACCATCAAGGAAAACAACCTGAAATTTAAAAAGCACAGTGATATATGTCTATTAAAATATTAAATATAGGACAACCAAACATTACCTCTTTCTAAGAGTTTCTCTGTGTTTAAGCCTGAGACTTTATATCACAACCATAAGAATCTGGCACTAGGTTAAGCACAGTGATTTGGAGGTCCAACTGTTTAGTTTTAATTCCTGACTCCTCCATTAAATGAATACATGAATTTGTGGACTTTTTTTCCCCATGTGAACCTTGTTTTTTCTATGTTTTCTATGGTTAAGAAGGAATAACCATGGGTATGGGTCTTAGAACACAGTAAAATTAGAGAAATTAACTTAGAGTTAATGCTTTGTCTTTTACAACAAAATTACTATGGACTTAAAACTTAAGAAAATGGAAGCTGTGAACAGTATTTTATAAATATTTCCATCTCAAAGGAATCAAGTTGGAGAAATCAGAGAGGAAAGAGATGTTTATGTATCACCTGCCATTTTTAAGCAATTGTGTGTTCCTCCTTGCAACAGAAATTATATCTCTATATGTTTCTTCATTTTAAAACTATAAGACCTAGATTATCTTCTGATCACCGTAATTTATTTAGAAAATTTACTTAAATAAAATTATTTTCTATACTAGATAGTTGTTTAATTATTTTCTATAAAAATTGTTAACTATAAATTTTCAGCATGTTAAATCAATGTACTAACAATTAGTAAAACAGTTAATATAAAAAATACTAATTTACTAGTTAGTAATATAAAATATAATATTACTAATTATTAATATAAAAATAATTACTAATTTACTGATAATTAGTAAAAATAGTCACATAAAAGAGGAAATTTAAAAGGAAATTTAAAATCTCTTAGAATACACATATTTTAAAATGCAGGTTACATTTCACAAAACACCCTTTAAAGTTATCCATATTCTACTATTAACCCACAATTTATGATATTAAATATTTCTTAAAATAATTGATTTATAAACCCTAAAATCCCTCTAGTTGTCAAAAAGTATTTTTGTAATATTTTCAGAGTATTCGCTTACACAAATAAAGTACTAATCTTTTCTCATGAGAAGGTATACTCTCCTTCCTGTCCATAGTAGATATAGGTGTTATGCTATTTTTTTTTTTACCATTTCCTATCTCTTTGTCAACTTTAGGAAAATGTAGTGAAAAGACTAGATCACAATGTCTTTTTAATGGGACATTTAAAAAATATCATGTTTTTGGCTTACTTGCATTGCCTCTCAAAAGCTGTGGTTACTTGTCTGCTCTTGAAGGTTGCTTTGATTGGGTTGAATATTTGAATATTTCAGATGTGATTCAAGTGGTTTCTTCCTCTAATTCCCACTGAGGGAACAGTTTCCTGGCTGTAGCAACCTCCTGACAGAAAATGATGGGTTCTAACACAAAAAATGTGGTCCAGGCATTTTAAAGTTTTATCCATATTCATTAATTTTTCATCCCATATCCTAGCCATCATTGGAATTGTGGCCAAAACCACAGGACCTTAGTTAAGACTCTAAGGTTCTGATACTGGCCACAACATTCCTTACTTAGCTTTGTAGTCTTGTTTTAAGCACTTAACCACTGACTGTGTCAGGTTTTCTATCACCAATTAGGATTAAAATGCATCTATCTTGCAAAGGTAAAACAAATAAAATTAAATCATTTATGTAAACAGTTAACAATTTTTAGGTACATGACTATTCAGACACAGACCTAAACCTACAAAATGGTATTTAATTGCAACCAAGCACATTTTATTTGAACAGGTCCCTCAAGCTTTAGAGCCAAAATTCTCAGCAATTTATTATCTGAATTCATAGTCCTAAGCTCTTTCAGCATCCCTCAATTTTTATTTTGATAAAAGTACTATTTGTTCATGCTTTAGCAGTTATAAATCTTTATATTATTGAGGTTGATTCACACAATAGCCCTGTAAACCACCCATGGAAAAGGTGATCTCTTAATCTGACTAGTCTATGATAGTTTATGCCCCACCATTTTTTACAAACATCTGAAGTAATAGACATTCCAAGCCATGTTTTACAAATAGGAAGAAAAAATATCAAAGAAGCTAGTTGGAAATAAATAAAAAGATAATTAGTTGTAAATAATGAGTAAATTCATGCTTTTTACTATAATCTATTTTTTGCTATTATTATTCTATTCACATGTAATCTAATCTCAAGGATTCAAATGTTTGTAATATTTCAAAGGTCTAATCTTTAAAAAGAAATAAGCTAATTTTTGCTTTCTGTTTTTGAAATAATCATGGATATTTACATTGCATTCTGATGGCATATTTTATAAGCTATAAAAATAACTAAACGGTTTTTTGATTGAGCTAAACATGCAGAGGATTCAAGGGTCTTATAATGATGGATCAGGGTCAGCTTTTGAAATCTCTAGGTTGGAAAGCCAGAGCTATCTTTGGCGTTCCTTCAGTCACAATAGCTTCATGCTGCCCTGGGTCCCAAGTTATAGAAACAGGGGTCTTTGGGCTGTTGTTCAGAGCTGGCAGGATGACACCTGTGCAGAGCATCACTCCTTATGAATGTACATGGTCACCATCTTCAATCTGATCTGTCACTATTAAATAGTAGCACTCCTCATAATGTCACTGTTTTGTTGAATTGTTCCAATAGGTGATAGAAAATCTAACACAATATAGATAATTTTGAAGTTCCATGGCTAAGTCTTAGTTAAGCATCCTGCAGTATACAACATGTTAAATAGCTGCTAATAATCTTGGAAGGACTATTTGGGCTGTATTTTCAGTACATGCCTTAATAAACTATTATATTTAACTGAAAAATCAGGGGGAGGAAAAAATAAATCATACTTCTATTTAAATGTCTATTAGTCTATGAAGCAATGATTACATGGCAGAAGAGCAGTGTGTTTTAAGATACTACAAAAATGAGTTAAAAATGAAAAAATTGTCCTTCTCCATATCATCCCCTTACATTACCTAGGTGAATACAGGTGAGATATAGGTAATATCATGTTCCACTATAACATCAGCAAGTAAAGTTGCATTCCCTAAAATGCTATTTTAGTGTTTGGTGAGATGTAGGAAAGATTGAAGATTTTAGAAATTCCCTTAGATATGAAGACTTAAAAACATGAGAATAATAAAAATAAATGAGAACATTGAACTAAATTACAAAAGTATTTATTATTAATAATAGAATTTTAAAATAATACCAGATAATAAGAAATTAATATACTATGTGCAAAACATACTTTTTCATTTTTTTTCTCATACCAATTGCTTACTGGCTACAATTTCTGGTCATCAGATCTTTTTAACATTATAATTCTCAGTAACTATTAAAAATTTTTATTACCCACTCATAATTATGAAAAAATCCAGAGCAAAAGAGTTTTAATTTCTTGGGGGGAGGAGGAGAAATTTCTGAAAACTAATGAGAGATGTTATTCAAATAGGATGACAAGACTCATCTCCTTTGTTTTATACAGAAAAAGAAATGAATTTGTCTAATTACTTTCCATTGTCATCTAATTTCTTGACAAATTTCTGGCATATTATATCCTGTTCATGTTTCAAAATTTCCACAAAGCAAGAAAAATTATTGAAGTGCCCAGTATTTCCTGATGAGGTAAATGAGAAAGGAATTTAAATGATTTTCAACTACTGACCTTGATTTTGATATTTTTTCCTGTCTCACTATGCATGTCCTTCAACAACTATTATATTTCCCCACACCTGCTAATGTCTCTTAGACAGATAGGTGAGTTGAACAATGAACCAAAACTGCAGAGTCATCTGCCATTTTTCATATATGATGCACAAAACCTGCTGATGATTGAAATGTGGAGCTTTTTTTCAACATTTTTAACCAGACAAATATATTATTGCCAAATAGACATTTTGCTAATAAACTGGCTCAACAGAGAAAATTATTAAGAAATTATATCATTGGGTAGAAAATTATATAGAAAGTTTAATCTCACCAAGTGTGGTATTTTGAGATAATAAAATTTTATTTTATAATAAATAAAATTTATTATATTCTATTTATTATATTATAAATTATATATTATAAATATTATATTTATTATATTATAAATTTTATTTTATAATAAAACAAGACAAATGACCTTTGGTTGGTTTCTTTAATTTCTTATTACTTAAACATGGATTGCATGTAGAAAAATTTGATACTAAAAATAAAAAAAACAGGATCAATTTCTAGGGGTGGATATTGATTTAGATTATTCACACTAATACAAATGGGGGAAAGAAAAGATAGATCAGAAAACTGAAAGGGTCAAAAATAGAACATGAAAAAAGAATCAATCCTCATTCTTCACAACTAAAATATTGTATCATTCATTCCATTTTAAATACCGAATTATGCCTTCACTTTGTTTTTGATTTTCACAAAAGTTGTTCTTTATCTTTATAAAGAATATAGTGATTTTTAAAAATTTAATAAGAACTTAAATCAGAAAAAAGTCAGTTTTTCCTGCTATTTCTAATTACTTGGACAAGGATACTGCTATAAAAAGTTTTGCAATGATTTGTTCCTTGGATGAGACTTTTTGATATCATCATTTTCACTGTTGAAAATGAAATTTATGACTTGGAAAGACCCATGTGGTGGAGAAGAATTTAAGAAATCAAAGGTCAATTATTTGACTGCCAATCTCAAGCTCAAGCACCCCAAAATAATGAGGAAATACAAGACTAGGACTAGTTTTACCTTCACAAAATGTGTATAATTTGCACACAAATTAGTTTTTTCCCCCAAAAGTGAACTTACTGTAAAGATTGGCTTGTTCCATGAGGCATTGATTTGTCTGCATGTATCCTGGAACAAATGGAGAAGTTCTTTGAAAACATCAAATAGGGGAAGATACAACTCTGATATTAACTTCATGGTAATAATTTTATCCTCTGAATTTAGAAACTCCCATCGAATTAATTTAATGCTAAAGAATCAAACTAGAGCATAAATTCCCTTCAGGCTATGTATTCTATTATAGAGGTTTCTGTCTAACTTACATGGACAGATTTGAAAATATTTGCTCCTCTTAGTTATCACACCTACTTAATATTTTATAATAATGAAGTCAATGACAAAGTAATAATTGCTATACTTGGGTAGAAAATACTAACCAATCTTCAGTTACCTTCAACATATACAAATATAGACAATTTAACCAACTTAATGGACTGTTAAAATTCATGACTATAAGGCTGTAATCTGGATCAATTCTGTTGATAAACTGAGTACACAGGTACATAATTTTTCTTCAATTCTGTAATTTAACATTAATGCTAATAGCATTGTCAAGGTGTATGATGCTGAGAAGAGCACAGGTAAAACAACAATAAAAGTCTATAGCAAAAGAACATACCAAACATGATTAGAGATACTAATAAATGCAAAGCAAGAATTCAAAGTGTTTCCTAAGAACTCACTCAGATCCTTCTATAGTAAGTACATGTTAGACATGAGCAATAATAAGTATGATGATCAATAACATAAAAATAACACTCCTAAACATTACCTGGCTGTGGGACGGAAAGAACTAGAGCACAGCAGAGGGAAGTTTTCTATAACCTTATCTTTACTATGCAGGGACAAGGTAGGTGATGATGTATAGTTTCTCAGGGGTGAAATAACTCCAGCTGAAGGCATCATTTCTAGACCCAAAAATTAAAAGCTGATTGAGAAGATAAGCAGATTCCATTGTTTGTCACAAAATTTGAAGAACCCATAGTTGTAGTGAACTCACTAGATGGTTTGTTTAAGAATATCATTTGAAATAGCATTTCTAAGTATTCTGAATATCTTGAAAATTAACTTTATCAACACCCCAATGTGCTGGAAAGTAGAAGTCATTTTTTTAAATCTTACTAAAAATGGCATCATCAAACACTTCATGATAGATATTGTTTATATTTAGAGAACTTCTATTGAGTTTAGTGTTTTACTGAGAGAGGTAATGAATCTTTTTTTTTTTTTTTTCATCTCATAGACTTTCCTGTTGCCCAGTATCCAGGAAGAAACACAAAGCATGCTTTGGCTAGGCTTGGAACTCTCTAACATTGTGAAAATTGGGGCGTTTCCTAGGGAGAAGGAGAAGTAGCATTACATAATTCGGAGTACCAAATTTTCTGCTTAGCAACAAATTTGTGTAAGCAAAAAAATGTATTCAACTTTAGTTACTTTGATAGAATGCTATAGAGGCCCTTGGAAGCCTAGAAAAAAATTTTAGCCACTTAGGGATGCTAATTTACAAGGGACAGAAAAGCAATATGCTAATTTTGTAAACAACTATTCTTCGGACAAACATTCTGAAATACTATGAAAGGACAAGTAAAGGGAGTGCATTCCATTATTCTCAGAGAAACAAAATAGCCTAATCCTAATGTTCTAATTAAATGGGGCTCTATGGAAATTTTACTTCAGGAACAGGGCTAAGATTTTTCAAAATCCTTTTTTGGATATAAAGTTCTTGTGCCACTTTAGTTTGACAGAGAATTAATGTTTTTTCTGTCTCCAAGGTAGTATTTTCTCACTTCTGAAAATGTTGGTGACCTACTTCAACTGTGCTACTTGGGGGATCAAAACATAAAAATCTCTATTACAAAATAGAGATTTTACTGAAAGCATTCTTGACATATATATCTTGATTATATCTGTCTGACACTAATAATAAGAGAAAATTCATTACCTACAAACGTGGGCCATTCAATGTGGGACAACTCTAATTGTTTTGAAGTTCTTATATTGACTTTTTAAATTTTCTTAACAGTCTATCTGTTTGACTTAATTATGCTATTTTATTATTACAAAATTAACCCTTTTTATGAAGACAGTGCCAAAAGTAAAAAAGAAAGCCTCTATCCTACCCAAAGCTGAAGTGAAAGTTAAAGCTGTGAAGGCCAAGAAAGCAGTACTGAAAAAGAAGGAAAGAAAATTCATGTGTCACCCACCTTTCAGAGGTTCAAAACACTGTGATTCCAATGACAACCCAATCATCTTTGGATGACCACTCCCAGGAGAAACAAGCTTGACCCCTATGCCATTGTCAAGTTTCCTCTGACAATTGAATCAGCCACAAAGAAGATAAAAGACAATAGTACACTGTGTTGTCTGTGGATGTTAAGGACAAAAAGCTCCAGTTCAAACAGGCTGTGAAGAAGCTCTGTGACAATGAGGTGGCCAAGATCAACACCCCAAGCAGACTTGATGAGGAGAAGGCATGTATCCCATTGGCTCTTGATGTTTCCAACAAAATGGGATCATCTAAATTCAAGACAGCTAATTTTAAATATTTCTCACAGTACAATATAATGCTAATAGCATTGTTAAGGTGTATGATGCTGAGAAGAGCACAGGTAAAACAACAATAAAAGTTGTTGATATTCTCTCTTCTAGCAATTCTCCAAATATTTTTTAAAAAGTATCCATAAGTTCCTTTACCAGAAAGCAATTGTTCCAACTTTTTCAAACTTTCTCCTCGCATGTGCAATTATGTCTGTGCTTCTTCATCCCTAAAGAAAATGTAAGTTTCTAATATTTAGTTTTCTCTCTGTATGACTCCCACGGTTTCCTTACACATACTAAGCATCAACAAATTATATTAAATCATAGCAAATTTTGTACTGACATAAGTAGTAGGTTACATGAGACAGTAAAAGTGGAGCACTGAGCAAAGTAGGTCATGAAACTTATCTTGCAGCAAGCAAATTAACCCAGATTTAAATATTACAACTTAATGACATGAGTGAACTGAAATACCATCTAACACTCTACAAAGATTCAAGGGACTGAAAACCAAGAATCACTCATCATTAGTGATTCTATTCACATGGTGATTAGAACAACTGAACTGAGGGCATGTTTCCTTGGGTACAAATTAGTTTGTACCTAAGTTGGGAGGACATGTATTTCTACGGACTGTCACTGCTCTTGATATCTGATATGTATTTCACATAGTTTGTTTGCTGGTTTTACAGAGAACAAAGTAAAAGCAATCTCAGCTGAGACTGACATTCTTGACCCAAACTTTGTGGCAATATCCTGTTCTCTGCTAGATTATAATTTGGGAGCAATACTTCTAAAAGTGTATCAGTGAAAAGAAGTTTTGAAAGTTCTAGTTCTATTTGATAATCAGTTTATATAGTTTACCATATCTACAAATTACTGCAAGATTGAAGAAATCTGAATATACAAAAGTCAATTGTATTTTTCTATCCTGGCAATGAAAATCAAAAGCTAAAAATATTAAATTAGGCATCATTTATGAAAGTGCCAAAAAAGAAGTATGAATGTAATAAAATATTGAAAGATCTATATGCTAGAAACTAAAGAAAAAGTATTCATTAAAGAAAGCAAATGAAAGGAGAGTATTTTCCTGCTACCTAAAGAACTTCCAAATATTTTATTGTAGATCTGTTGGCATTGAATTCTCCCTGTTTTTCTGCATAAAAGACAAATTTTAATTTTTTGAAAGATATTTTCATTGGGTGTAGTATTCCAGTCTTAAAGGGATTTTTTGCCCTTTCTATCATTTAAAGATGTTCTACTGTCTTCCTACATTCTTTTCAAAGAAAACTTGCCTATGACCCTCAATTTTGTTCCTGTGTAAACAGAGTATCTTTTTCCACTGGATCTTTTTTAAGATTTTTCTCTAAGTATAACTCTTTAGTAATTTAATTGTTATATACCCTGCTCTATGTTTCTTCATGTTTCTTTTCCTTGGGATTTGTTGAGCTTCTTGGTTCTGTGGGTTTACAGTTTTTCTTAAAATTCAGATATTTTTCAGGCATTATTTTCTCAAATATATTTTTAATCCTGCCTCCCTCTTCTCCTTTGGGGACTCCATTACACATATAGTGAGTCACTTGAAATTGACCCATAGATCACTGATGTTCTGTTCAATTATTCGTTTTTCTCTACAAATATTTCATTAGCATGTATTCAGATTCACATTTTTCTTAATCTTTTCTTCTTCAAAATCTAATACATTATTAATCTTTTCCATTATTTTTCTTTTCTCAAACATTACAGTTTTCATCTTGGGGAGCTTGAGTTAAATCATTTTTAAGTTCTTAAGTCTCCAGCATTCTGAACATATGGAGTACAGTTATAACTTGTAATGTCCATCTGCTAACTCTACTTATGTTCTACATCTATATTGTCTGAATTCTGATAATTATAATTGAATGTCAGACATAATACCTTTTAGCTTGCTGAAATCTAGACACTTTCATAGTACTATGATTATAGAATATTTTTTGTAATGTGATTAAGTTATTTAGAAAGCAATTATATTATGTCTTATTATTAAGTTTTGTTAAGAAGGACCACTGCAATTTCTAGTTTAGGCATAATTTTTCCTAATAATGAATTAAATTTCTCTTGACATTCTATCAAAAGTCCCATGTATCAAGGTTTTACAGTTTGACTGTGGGGGTGTGAAGAGGAAAAGAGAAAATGGGCAAAGGAAAAAAGAAAAAGATAATTAGGAATGAGGAGATAAGACAAGTAGGTACTGAAATAATTATAAAATTATATAAAATTTAATTGCTATTAAATGTGAAGCTTCCAATAAATTTAATATTTTTCTAAAGAAAACAAATAATTATTATTCAAAGAGGGCACAAAATGTCTGACTACACTCTTAATTATGAAAGAATTGTGAAAGTCTTAAATTATTTAGTGAACTATTCTGGTTTTAGAAATTTCATAGTGCTTTCAGATTTTGAAGGAAAATAATTTTTTTCTATAGCAAATGTTAAGTCAAAAGAAAGAGTAAAAAGTCTCCAGGTCATGTTATGAAGCTTTTAAAGCTAATGCAAAAATCTATAGTTTCATCTATAGATATGCTTAAAAATACTGGAAAATTTGTCTAGCATCAAATTATATAGAGTATGAACCAGAAGGACTTATGTTATTAATAAATGGTTAACAGCAAATATATTAATAGATTAATTTATATTATCATGTAAAATATAACATCTTCTGACAATTGTATGCAATATTAAATGTCAATTTGATAAACAAATATTTCTGAGAACCCACAATGTTTCAGGCATTGTTTAAGTTCTGGAGATATAGGACAGGAAATCCAACATGCATAACATCATAGAATTTATCATCATGGTGAGAGAACAATATATAGTGGGGAGAAAAAATATATAAAATATATAATTTCAAATAATACTAAATGCTAAGATCAAAATATATAATAAAATGTGGGAATCATTTCAAAGAAAGATGCAGGTGAGTGAGAAAAAGACTACTTAGAGACAAGAGCTTACATTAAAGATAAAACTTATAGGCAGAGAGATAAGTATAGAGAAGGAATAAAAACAATGTGTCTTGGAGGTAACAGGAATACCAGTACTGGTAGAAAAGACCAGGACAGGAAATAAATAATGGGATGTAATTGGGGAAGAAGGCAAAGGCCAGACTTCCCAGAAACTCTCTTAAAAGAACTTAACTCTAAGTGTTAAAGGTTGCCAGTTGCAAGACATTAAACAGAAATGGTGTAAGCTATTTCCATTTTTCAGAAAGGTGTTCTGCTTTGTGGGAACATATCATAAACTAGAAGAATAGAAATGAACTAATTAGGGGGTCATCAGGCTAGTATGGTGTAAGGAAAGAGTTAGGTGATTGAACTGGAGATAAACTGTCAAAACATAGGGACAGATTCACTGGCTGGACTAGATGTGATAAATCAAATCTACTTCATAACAATGGGGAGAGAAGAGAAGAGGAAGAAGGGAAGAGAAGATAGAGGGAAGTAGAAAGTAAAGATTAGGATGTGTACAATGCTATGTGCTACAGACACACAGTTAGACACTGACATTGTTGCTGCATCCTCAGAAGTAGCATGGGTCTGAGGCACATCCACCCCATTGTGGGCCAATTTCAGTCAACAAGAAAGGAAACAAGCATAAAAAGCAAACTGGCTACCTAAAATAACATGATCTACTCCCTTCACAATGGAAAAATTCACACCTAACATAGTATCTAGCTGCACAGCCATATGCTCATTGACAACTTAAGGGGATTCTATTATTTTATACATATAATAGATTAAATAGATAGATAGATAGACAGACAGACAGACAGACAGATAGATAGATAGATAGATAAATGAGATACACACATATATATTTATATATATGTAAATATATATGTATATATATGTATGTGTGTATATCTCATATATATATATATATATATATATATAAACACAGAAGAACAAGCAGTCTCCACACAAGAATCAACCCTCTCTAAAAGGACTGAAGTTGTCAGGATATCAAACAAAAATTTAATATGCAATTCTAATAATGGTTTCTCTTGAATGATCAATCATTTTATAAAAATAAGAGCTAGTATATTTATGGTGAAATATTAGCTAATTTCTTTTAAAATCAGAATTTAACACATGGTTATTGACTATTATTTAATATGTATCTGGCTGCTAAATAATGTCACTGAGAATTATTTGTGCTAAAAAATGTAAAATAAGCAATGTTAAAAATATGCAAAATAGATAAATTTCATACATGTGTGAAAATAATTGCATCTATAATAGCAATTAAATAAATGCTTTATTGTGAAAACTTTAGAATATACAAATTAAGAAGTAGAAAGTAAAAATACCTTAACATCATTTTTCAGTGATGTCCACTATTAATATCTTGCTGTTTCTATGTGACTAGAGATTGTTTTCTTACAAACCATTTGTGTACTGAATATACACTTTTAAATTAGCATGTGCATACATTTTTAAAGATACTTTATAAGAATCTTTTTAAAAGGTTTTTATCATTACATGATAATTCATGAATGATAAGGCTTAAATAAGATGAGTGTAGTTTGTCACTAAAATGGCTGACATTTTATTGTTCAAGCAGAAGAAATGATTCCCCAAACAGCAAGAATACATCCTATGTTTAAAAAATTTCTCTGCTGTTTAAAATCTCTGATGTTAAGAAAAGACAAGTGTCAACATAATGACAGACCTGGGTTAGTTTTTTTCTGAACAATCAACAAACCCCAAACTACCTCACCATTATGAGAAGGAATCCTCAGAGATTCATGAGCCTCAAAAGAGCTTTTTACCTATAGTTCCAAGATATTGCTTCCCTAAAGAGCTGTCAGGGAAAGACAGAAAGACAGATATTGTTTAGCAGTGGTGAAGGCTGTGTCTTGCAATACACTCCAAATCCTTACCTAAGTGTTCCATGAAACCTAGAGAGGGTTTGTGGGTTCATTTTATCTGTTTTTGTAACTCTTCCCTCCAAAATGTGGCAAGGCTGTCCTTCAAATATTTTGAAGAATAAAGGAGAAAAAATGAAGGAAATGATAATATGGGAGGAAAAACAATATTTAAATCAGTTTAGAATGTGTGAAGCGTAGCTGTTACTCAACTCTGAGTTTCTTTTCTCTTCTGAAGTTCAAAGAAAATCAATGACCGCTGAGCTTTACCTCCTTGCCTGGGAATCAAAACATATGACTTAATTTAAAATTCACCATGACTATGGTAGAAATTGTGCTCCTCACTCTATAAATGAGGGGTCTGCGAGTCAGAGCAGTTAGAAATGATGTTTCAAGTGATGTAACCAATAAGTATCCCATCAGGATTCCCCTCCCAGGTGACACCAATATATGTACCCTCCAATTGTCACAGTAAATACTCCTTACCTCACTGGTGGCTGGGAACACAGATGGTTAGGTGCCTTCCACTACATCTCAATAAATGCCAGTGACAGGATGAAAGTAGATAATAGCCAACTTTAATGAAAAAGTTATATTGAGTCAAATTTGTCAAATTTAGTGATTGACTTGAATGTGTCCAATAAATAGCATAATTATGGAGGGTAGTAAAGAGGTAGAAAGTCCCTTGTATTACTGAGAAATATTCATTCCAATATACTTATATTTTTTTACTTGCCACACTATTAAATTCTTTGTTGCTCTAACAGTTAGAGCCCAGTTCCTACAAGGCTTTAGATACCAGATCTATAAATTTTGTTTTTACTTATCTATTTGGACCTCTTTAACTAATTTTAAACCTAGCAGTAACAGCACAAGTTTTGCATATTAAAAAGAAATATTCTTCAAAGGATATATTTTATGGGTAGAATGACAGGTCAGTGAAAAAACTCTATGTTGTGGTGCGATCAAAAAGAAAGGACGATAGTGGACAATTATAAATGTTTTGGTGGTGGGTGTGGTATAATAGCATATGCTCTGTAGAGGTGTGAACCTATATATACAGTGTTGTAGAAAAATGTTACCTCAATTATCATACTGAGGTATAAACACATAAACTTATCAATGACTTAAAACAACTGCTTATTGTTGGGTCTGTCACAGGTAAGTGTGAGGGTAAGGGTGAGCTTGCAGGTGCTTTTCATTTCATCCTCATTCAGGGATTCTGGGGGAATAAGCCTGCACGCAACAGTAGCAGGGGTAGGGACATGGTGATGTGAACAACTGCCCACATAGGTTCCCACCATGAAGTGACAGATACTGCATCTCACATTTTACACAGGGCAGAGCAGTGCAACTTTACTATGTGGTAAAAGAAAAAAGAATTGAAAATGTTGCTGTAGAGCACAGTATCTATCACAAATGTCTTCAGAGAAAAGAGAATAGAGCTAAGACTGATTCAGAAACTACGGATATTCAACATGAATTAGGACTTGAGTCAGGACCGTGGGAGAAGGAAGAGAAAGAAAGGATGATGGAGACAATAGCAACACAATGAAAGTTCTAATAGATAGGATATGAATACTGCTTGGATACAGGTGGAGAAAAGAAAACATGAAGTAAAAAAATCATCTAAATATCTACAATTTTTATAAACATTCTTTCAATGTAAACTTTTTTTTTTCCAAAACAAAACAAAAGGTTTTAACTGACTTTATAATAGATTTGACTTTATTTTTAAGTATTCAGGTAAGGATAAAAATTTGTTTGCCAATCTCTTCCTCAGTATAGAAAAAACTTAAGTCAGCTGTTATTAAAAAAAAACTATTTAAAAAGTAATAATAAAAGTATATTTAGTAAACGAATACAGAACCATATTAACAGACTAAATTATAAATCCTATTTCAAAAGTTAAAATAGTAGCCTTCCAACATATCACCCTTAAAATGGTGTGAGGGCAGTACTAAAATAGGGGGGAAGAAGGAGATACTGGGATTACAGTAAATTAATAGCCTAGAATTGACATCTGGGACTATATTTCCTAAAAGAAAGCCACAGAATTAGTCCCTGAAGTAATATATTATTTAAGCTGGAAAGAACACTGTGTTTGTGGTAAACTTGTTCAAGAATTTAGAAGTGAATACTAATTTAGTAATAAGTTGTACTTAAATTATTTATGCCAAATAAATGCAATTTTCACTAGTAAAAGCACAGGAAGGCCTATGGCACAGCTGATTAAGTCCTCCCATGGGGAAGCACTGAGTCTGCACATCATCATCATCATGGTCACAGCTTAAGGTCACATCTCTGCTGCCATGAAGGGGTTGTGAACATAAGAGCATTCTTTCCAACTTTGATATGAACTCTATGGATATGCCGGCATTTGTTTATCTCTCTGTTGAGAATTGCATCACATATCTCAGTAGAGCAAGGTAGAGTGGTGAGAAAATAAAATTTCAACTTGATCTAATTTGTGTAGTTACAGTTCTGAGTGTGCATTACTCTCCACATTTTAAGTTGAATTATTAGTCACAGGAGAAGTAAGAATACCCAGTTCTCTTCAAGTGCTTCAATTTTTATAGTCAAAAATCTGGAAGAGAAATTGGGAATTAATCTCCCTGAATGTGAACTTTGGAACATCCTTGAGCAGTGCCAGCAATTGAGAACCTATAAAGAAATATCAAAGCAGAATATCCTACATTCCCTTATTATTACTCACTAGCTCCCTCGTTATCAAATTTTGGTAAGCAAAACTCTATAGCACATTATTTTATTTTCAATCTCAGAAAATTGACAGGTTTTAGTGAAGTACAAGAATTCACATATCAAAACTAATTTTTCTTTAAACTTTTAGTCACTCTCTTCACTTTACAAAGATATAAAATACTTGAGCAAATATTCAGAACCCCAAGAATTAGATTTCTATTACAACTAATCCTACCTTTAGGCAAAAACTTGGAAATTAGCTTGATAGTCACAAGCATTTTATGTTCTTTAACCCCTTGTTTACTAAACAGATGAAATAAAGTTACTTCTCCAAGCAAGTCTACAAAGCTTTTTCATTGAAAAATAATAAGCAACTTGTCCTTCTGACTTTGGAAATCTAAAATTCTCTGACTTCTGTTATTTTTTTAAATTGAAGTGAAATTAACTTTCTTAAATTATCTAAAATGATGATGAAAGCATTGTTTCAGATTGCAAAGCTCTCTATAACCCATTTGCAACTCCTAACAATATTTCAAATACATAGGAAACAATTACTTCTTTATTTTATAGACAAGAGGACTCAGGTATGTTTCCCAAGGGTACATTTCTCTTCTGATGATTGATACAGAACTTATTCTACTTCACCATCTTCTATATTTGCAAGAAACTATACTTCTAAAAAGTCTTTTACTTGGTTACATTGCCAGTTTCTTTAGAATACAAAATAATGGAAGATATAGTTGCCAACTGTAATAAATATTTAAAAAATCAGCTTTCTGCTACAAAAAAGTCACAAACTAGCTTTAATGGATCCTTGTAGTACAAGTCAAATAGAAATATCTTCTGACATTACATAACAAAGCAAAAGATATCAAGAACAAAACTTTACATTAAAAAAATGTACTCTACAATGGGAATGTCAACAAATAGCCTATATTATGGTCTATGTTCGGTGAAATATTTGTACTCCCTTTATGAGAATAAAATGATTCTTACTTATCAGAATGATATTTTATAATTGCTATCAAAATATTATAGCAAAATCTTTTATATTTCAGCATTCCTTGAGTGTTGGTGATGCTGATTTCACATGACACATGGCAAAATTATATCACTTCACAAAAGTTTGTCTCAGAAAAAGTTGTTTAGTCTGATGCAGTACCAAAGAAATCCTAGGGAACAGAGTTAATATATTGGGGTTCAGATTAAGTTATTAATTTAGTTAATATTAGTCAATTTATTTATTGATCAATTTTTTCACTAATTAAGAAATCTTAAGTAATAGAGTTAATACATTGGGGTTCAGATTGTTAGAATTCAGGCAATATTTTAAATGTTCCAATTCTGCATAAGCTTTTGTATTTGAATAACAAGTAGGAAATTAAATTCTAACATATTGATGGATTTCAGTTCTGATGGCCTTTAACACACAAAGGAGTGAGAGTTTGAAAAGTCCACAAGCCAGATAAGAATGTCATCACTTAGTCAAATCTCCTATTTACTTCTGTAATACATATATTTTACTCCACGCTTTCTCTCCAACACATCGTTCTCCCTATAGACCAGAGAATGTTTGGCATTTATTTACTTGTTGTAAGATGAGAACACTATGCACAAAGTTCTCACAGCAGCAATCCAGGCCTCCTTCTCTTCCAAACACACACTGAAATGGCTCCAGTTGATTGTAAACACTTGCCAGCAGTTCCAAAGTTAGTCTACTTGTCTTTTCAGGTTTCTCTTAAGTACCTTTACCTCATGTCCCTGAGTTTTAATTTCTTCCATTTAAGAAGAAATGGTCATCCAATCACCTTCCAGTTCACAATAACAAAAGAAGTTATCTTTCATGGCAGATAATACCAGATTCTGGCATGTTCTTCATTAATGAAGTCAACTCCCAGGAATATAAAACTGAGATAACTCAACATGATCTGACAGATAGTGTCCAGAAACATAAGCCAATTGACATCTGAAGAGCCATGAGGGATTAAAACACATTCCATACATCTGCTTAACTTCCAGTCACAAGTTCTGTCCTCCCAAAATTCACTCTATCTTTCAAACAACCTCATCCACAGAGTTCTATGTGGTCAGAGAAAAAGAAGCTACACAGAATGCAATAACATAAAGCGTGAAGCACTTAAATTCACAATCCAATGACAGAAAGGCTGAAATAAAAGTTTATGAATAACATTGCCTGTTCTGTTTTCTCTGATCAATAGGACCTATTTACGCAATGGATAAGCTTACTGATTAAAAACTAGTATCGTGGCACTAAAGTTAAAGTTACAGTGTGATTAACCAAAGAAGTATTTCAAGATGATAAAATTTCATGCCTTTCAAGTTGCTGTGCTGTATTTTGAGAAATGACATTTTTACTTCTCCATTATAATACCCAGCCTAGTGTTTTAACAAAGTTCAATAAGTTCCATGGGCAAGGTTCCAGCTTTCTTGATTAAGTGCAGTTTCAACATTCCAAAGTGACATTGGAAAATATATGCACAATGCTGAAAACTCAGGTGCAATTTCAAAAATATGCTATAGAGCATTATTACTGTATAAAGTTTACCCTTCATACTTATTATAGCATTTAATATATTTAATATATTTTAAATGGCTAAAAATCAACTATACAGACTGCTAATTCTGCCCATTATAACTGAGATAAATTACAAAGAGCATGAAGAGTCCTGACAGATAAAAAAATTCCAAACAGATAAAATAAAGTTAGTCTATGCCTTCATAGCAATTCTCCAGTTCCAGGAAACAGAAAAGTTCCTTTGATTTACTTCAGGGGCAAAATTAGTCTTTAAGGTCAGTAGGCATCCTTCCCAGCAGTCTTTGTGTGCCTGTAATATGTCAAATGAGATAAACTGATCTTGTATTATTGACTATTGGAGAGAATTAATACCTGTGCCCTCTCTGGTATTTCAGGCAACTTCTTTTCCTACCATCACCTTGCGTAACTCTAGAGTAACTAGGGCTTTCTTTCAGATGAGAGAACCTTGCCCTCACATCAGAGGTTCAAATCATTCCTTACAATAATTTTCTCTAAGCTGCAGTTTCTTTAATTCGCCGTTATGGATCTTATCTATAGTACTGGTATTTGAAAGTAAGTTCCATATGACATTAAATTGTAATCAAGTCCTCCATCAGTCTCGCCAAAATTCCATTAAGCAGTGTTTCCAAAAATTCCATTCAGTCCCACGACATTATTAAGTTTTCAAATTGTACCACCCATCTTTTTCATAATGATATTGAATTTAATCAGCTCTCTTCTATGCACTTTACTTGGTGATGTTTGTTTTAATCTCCCAAGAAGTTTCTTCCAGATTTTCAATGTGTTTGTCATTTTCCATAATTTAGAAGTCCAACTTTGCTATTTTGAGCAGGAGTGCTTCATGTTTTCCCTCCAGGGAGGTCATGGAGTTATATAGTTTCTTGATTCTGGAAATAATTTTCTGAAACAAGTCTTTCATGTAGAATTCAGAGTTCTTGACAGAGTCATTTTCTCTCTAGCTCTTCTTGTTTGGAGGCTGTAGGAAATTTAATCATTAATGTACCTGATGTCAGTACTAAATGTGTGGTTCACATAAAGTTCTAATTGCAATATCATGATGATAACCTGAAGAAAAACTGAAAAATCTATTCAATTATTCAGATGTGTCTATTGTTAGAAGCAAAGTTTTATTTTTTTAAATTTATTTATATATAAATTTCACATCTTTGCAATCCCAGGGATTTACTCCCCCCCC
>PVHY01002495.1:0-29518 GCA_004024945.1 Uropsilus gracilis
TCAAAAAAAAAAAAAAAATCAATCTAAAGTGTATTAACAACCGAGACACAAATGCTAAATTATAGAGCTCTTAGAAAATATATGGGTCAATCTTTAAGAACTTGGATTTGGCAATAGATTCTTAGGTATGACACCAAAAACATAAATAACAAAAGTAAACAGTAATAAACCGGACTTCATCAAAGTTAAAAACATCCAAGGATGTTACCAAAAAGTGAAAAGACAACCTACAGAATGGGGGTAAAGGTTGCAAATCATACACACACACACACACACACACACACACATATATATATATATATAAAATAGGGGTTTGATAGCTAAAGTCTGTAAAGAATTCTTAACAACAATTTTAAATTACCCATTTTAAATTGGGTAAAGAACTTAAAAAGTCATTTCTCCAAAGAAGATATACAAAATCACCAATGATAATTAGCATAATTAGCCATTAAGGAAATGTAAATCAAAAACACAACGGCATACCACTTCACACCTACTAGGATGGCTATAAACAAAGATGTAAAAAATTATAAATGTTGGTGAAGATGCAGAAAAATGGGAATTCTAATACATTGCTGGTGGAAATGCAAAATAGATATCTACTATGGAAAAGTTTGTCACTGTCTCAAAAAGGGAAACAGAATGACCTTGCTATTCCACTCCTAGGTTTATACACAAAAGAGTTGAAAACAGGGGTTCAAATAGTTGTATGTCAGTGCTCATTGAAGTATTATTTACAATGCAAGTGTCTGATAGAAGAATGGATAAACAAAATGTGGCCTATACATAAAATGGAATATTTTCCAAGTATAAACAGGTATGGAGTTTTGTTGCATACCACGGTATCAATAATCCTCAAAACCTTTGTTGAGTGAAATCAGTCAAGTTAAAAAGCACCAATATTATATAATTTTTATATGGAGTATCTAGATGTCATAAGTACATAAAATAGCTTAGAGGTTACCAGAGGGAGAAGGTAGGAATGGGTAATCATTGCTTAATGGGTATAAAGTTTCTGCTTGGGGTGATGAAAAAGTTTTGAAAATAGTAGCAATAATTGTACATTATAAATGTAATTAATAACACTGAATTATACTCTTAAAAGCAGTTTAAGTGGTAAATTTTGTGTTATATGTATTACTAGAATAAAAAATTTAAGGACATACATAAATGCTGATACATGTTATAACATTGATGAACTTTATAAATTTTGAAATACATTCATCTTAAAAGATTAATTTTATATGGTTCCATTTATACCAAATGTCCAGAAAAGACAGGAAATTAATGTTTGCTTACCACTGGGGCTTTGGTTGAGGTGTATGAGGTAATGGATCCCTAAAGAATAAAAGGTTTCTTTCTGAGGTATGAAAATTTTCCAAATTTGACTATGGTGATGGCTGCATATATCTGTGAATATACTAAAAACTATGGAATTGTATGTATACTTTAAATGGTGGATTCTATGGCATGCTAACTATAACTCAACCAAGCTTTTATCTTTTGAGTCACACAGAAGTCAGACAAGGGATGCGCAAACAAAAGGTGATCATAAGGAATCTGACTGTATTGCACTGATAATGTTGGCTTATAACCTCTTTACTGTTTCAATGGAATGTTTTTCCCACCTTTTCAATTATTAAGTCCTCTTTATTAACAACAGGGTCAAAAGGCTGGCCTCCTTTTATAAAATCCACATTCTTCTTAATAGTATTTAATTGTCATTTTGCAATATTTTATTAATGCTTATGTCCCCTACTAAAGTATGATTTTCAGGAGCTCAGGGAATGAACTGGCCTATTCAATGTATCCTTGGCAAAGGAAAAAAACTTAACAATTTTTTTTAATTGACTAGATGAATGAATGAATACCAACTTTGATCAATTAATAGAGATGGTATAGAGCATCTGGTTGACTCAGTAAGAAAGAATTCTGTGATTGATTAATGATGTCTGCCATGGGTGCAGGAATGAATAGATGTAATAGGTATGTCCCAAATTTTGCCACTGCTGAATGAGATAGGGCCATGCCTCAGTGTTCCCATCAGAGGGCACTCTAAAAGCAGCCTCATGTCTCCCCCTGCTCCCAGGAGGGGAGCACAGTTGTCATCCCAGCTGGCCTTGATAATCAATCACACAGCCATGCAGTGCCCATTAGGATTTGTCATTGAGCCACATCCAGGTGCACCAAGCAGGAGCAAGCAGACTTATTTGCATCTCATCTGCATGTAAATTTGCATACTCCTCCACAGCCCTATCTCCTTGCAATTTTCAAGTTAAAATGTCATTATCGCTCCTGTGAAGCCTGTTATTTCTTGATTTCCTTCTTCCTGCTCCTATACCCTCACTCCCTGCTATGCTTCAGACACTCAAGCCTGGAAAAGGCTTGAGTTCTGGTTCCGTTGCTGCCAACTCACTTCTGAATCCATACTTGGGCACTTCTGTGTCGAGAGGCACAGGGAACAGGGATGTGACTTCAAAAACTGCCCTTCAAGCAACTACAGGAGGGCTGCATAAACAGGCACTCTGCATTCTCCACTAAAACCTCCAATTTCCAACATGAAGCCTTTGCCCATACTTCTTTCTCCTGGAAAAGTCCTTTCCTGCACAGTGCATGTCCAATGCCCTCACCCATTTGTTTTCTGCTGATATCAACCATGAGTCCCTCGGTCATAAGCAGGTTGGGGTAGACATGTGACCCAAGCTCTCCAATATGACTCTTTTTCCCAGGTTTGGATTTGGGTGTCAAAGGTGCTAGACCTGAACCGAGTATGTCTGGTTACTTATGGCCATAGATAGCAGGCAAATAGCACCCAGTGGAGGGGAACTAAAGCTGACAGGCCAGAACCGGATGCAAGACCAGGGGCATCAGGAGCTTGGCTCTGGATCCAGCCCCATCCTCCACCCTAACGTCAGGCTACCCAGCTCACCACCAGTTCCACCATCCATCACTACCTGCCTATTCCTGCATACCTCTGCAAGCTCTAGGATGCCTGGATGTGATCTCAAGATGTGAACTCAAGGGTCCCTTAATGGACTTTTGAAGGAAAAGAATTGGTATTTGACATCTCAAAGAAAGCACAGGAGTTGTCTTACCGAACCTTAATGAACTTCCTTTTTTTTTTTTTTTTTGCTACTTACAACAAAAAAGATGGTATCATAAACTCTTTAGACATTAGAGCTATAACTTTAATTTTCCCAAGATCCTGAACTGTGAGCCTAAGATGGCTCAGAGGCCATCTCCTCCAAGAAGCCCACTCTGATGCCCTCACCCAGGTCAGAAAAGTCTCCCTATATATCTGAACCCCACAGACCTTGACCTAGCCTTCTTCTGGGCACTCATTCCCTTCCCTTGACCTTCATCCTATAGGACTATGTATATCTGGAAGACAAGGCTGTGTCTGGGGCCTCAAGACTTGCCCTTTCAGAATATAGTATTGCTAAATAATAAGATTAAAACAGAATAACAACGGTCTCTTATTTTCTAAGTATTTATTCTGTGTCTGCATTGTCGCGGATGCTCTACCTGCATTATCTCATTGTGTCCTCATGAGAGTCCTGCAAGAATAGGGGTTTTATAGATGAGAGAACTGAGGGCTGGGAAGGCCAGGTTGGAGACCTGAACTCACACAGTCTGTACATGGGAGCATGCGGGTGCAACCCTGGGCAATCTCAGTTCAGGGTATGCGCTCTGAAGCTTTGCACAAAGATTTGACTCACCTAAGGGGTGAACTTGAGAGTTCATAAAAAACCAAACCTGCCCCAGAACTCTTTTACCTTCACCTGTGGCTAGTGCCACCTGACATTCCTGCTTCTGATAAGTTCAATTAGTTGGGTGAATTAGAATGCCTACCAGGTGGGTGACTAGACATCCCTCTTTGCCTTGAACAGTTAATACCAATTACCCACACATTATTATTAACAGTTTCTTGAAAGTCTTCTGGTCTGGACAACAAATGACAAGGTCACTCTATCTAGCTGGTGTATTTCACTAAAGAACAATGCTTCCAGGGAAGAGGAAAATGGGCAGGTCTGCTGCCTGCATCACCACTGAGAAAAAGGCTAGGAGAGGGAGGCCAAGGTCAGAGCCCACTCAGGGTCACTAGGATGTGGGAAGGAGTCATGGGGACTATCTGCTCTGCTGAAGTGTGCAGGGAGAGAGCTTCTGACGCTCCCTACTCCTCCACTATTCCCACGCATCCTCTCACTCTGGGAAAGGAACCAGGGTCCAGCTGCAGCTTCTGCTCCCACCCTCAGCTCCTTCAGAAGGGAGATGAACTGCCTTCCTCTCTGAGACCTCAGTTGACCCTTCTGTAAAAATAGGGACCATTACCCAGGTTTGAACTGCCAGCGTGCAGTAAGGGAATGGCTGGAAACGGGATGCCCACAGGCCCCACCTATTCCAGAGCTCCCAGGAATTCCTCTTGACATAGCCATATCTGGCCAACGCTCCTGGGAGTTCTCCTTGCTCATGAACTGGGACAGGAAGACCCAATGTGCCTAAGCAAGAACTGGGAATATCCCAGCACTGGCCCTCACTCTCAGTCTGGCACTGCCCATCCCTTAAATGTGCCCCTGAGGCAAATGCCAAGTGAAGGTCTTGTCCCAGCTCAGCCATTTATCCCCTAGTCACTCCAGATAATGGGGTAACAGCACTAAGGGGTCGGTTGAGACCATACATGTGATGCCCAGCATTGGAACACCATGACTAGGAGGTGGTATTTTTATTAATAACTTTTATTAAGAATTCTGAACCCCAAGAGGCCTCTGTGGGACCACCCCAGTGGAAGGAGGCAGAGCCCTGGGTTTGGGACCCAGGTTGGCTATCCAGTTTAGCGTGAGACCCCAGGCAAGTCCCTCTCTTCTCTCAGGCCCCAGCTCTCTGGTTACTCCCAGATGATGGAAGAGGTAGAAATCTGGAATCTACTGGATAAAGAACTGCTGTTAATCAGGGGCTGGAGGGGAGAGCGGGGGAGGTTGTTCTGGCTCTCACACTCCCTCAGATCAGTGGTTCTTTCCTCTCTGAAATCTACTCACAATCACATTACCCTGGGGACCACAGTCTTTCAGCACCCTATTTGACCATCTGTTTGCTGAGGGTCTCCTTCCGTGGGTTCAGACCAGAACCCCAGTCCCACCCTCTAGTCAGCAAGGCATAATTACATCCTTTGGCTTGAGGAGGCTTTTCCCAGGGGTATTAGCTCCATGTTTCCCCATCTGTTTGGCCAACCCTCCTGCAAAGCTGGGGTCACCGGGGCTATTGTGTGGGTGGAGTTTTGCTTTTGTTTCTGTCGTTGTTTATAAGAAGAAATCATAACAACCCCAACTGCTAAGACATTCCCCACAAGAAGGGCCCCCACATTGACTTTGGAAGAAGATCCAAAATGGAGACTGGGTTGGGTTTGACCAGAGAGGGCTTGACAGGCTGCAAGGGAGGAGTGAGAGAAATGGGCTCCCATGGAGAGAGCTGCAGCTGCTGGAATCAGCAGAGGAGATCCTGGGCCCAGACCCCACCCAGGGGCCCTAAAATGTGTAGGGGGGGGGGTGGAGCGGAAGGTATTCCTCGGGGTCCATGGTGTTCCCAACCATGCCAAGGATGTGGCCCTGACTCTCCTAGCAGCAGTGCAAGTCCATGCTCCCTCTCTCCGTGGCTGTGCTGACTGACCAACAGAGCACAGTGGAAATGATCACCTTCCAAAGCTAGGCCATAGGTACTCTTGGGAGCATCTATGGGTGCTTTCCCACCATGCTGTAAGAAAACCCAGGCTACTCCACAGGCAGGAGATGGGAGGGAGGGGCCACAGAAAGGTGTTACAGTGGCAGCCCCATGGAGCTCCCAGGTGCTAGGCATCATCCACCCTACACCTGCAAGTGAATATGCTTTCTGGTGATCCCAGATGTCAGTCACTGAGTCACCCTCAAGAGCTGGCAGCTGACATCACAAATCATAAAAAAAACTGTCCCTAATTGTGCCATGTCTGAATTCCTGACCCATAGAGTCGGGGAGGTTCACAAAACACTAAGTCTGGGTTATTTGTGACGAAGTGATGACACTGAAACAGTCTGGAGACTGCTGTACCCTGGCCACCATTGCTGATCTATATCCTCATTACTGAAATTCACTCAGAACCCCGCCCAGAACTCACCTCACTGTTCAAGCAAAGAAAGGGATTCAAGGGATCAGGGATTTGCCCAGAGCTCCACCGCCTTCAAAGTTAACCACATTGCTTCAGGGAATCTGATTAAATCACACCTCTTGGAGGAATCAGCAAAGACAGCCATATGATTGGCCCCTTCCCTGCTTTTATAAATAAAGTTTTATTGCAATAGTCACACACATTCATTTACATATCTCCTGGGATTGTTTTCACACTGTAGGGCACAGCCAAGTCTAGTCTACAAAATCTAAGCATTACTACCTTGTCCTGCATAAAAAGTCTGCCTTCCTTAAAGCCTGAGGAAGCTGCAGCCCAAACTAGAGCTCAGACTACCCCAAGGGACAGTTGGGGAAATTTTCAGCAAAAATATCTAGATTTGATCTCAGGAGACCTGGATTCTAACCTCCTTCTTTCCAGAACTCACTATTCTTACCTGTAAAATCAGGTAGTAAGTGACTGCTCCTACTTCTGAGTGGTGCTTGGTGGAGCAAGGACTCAGCCACAGGCAAAGCCCCTTTGCTACTCCTGTGAGCACTGCCCCGTCCCCTCCCTTCCCCTTCAATGCAGAGAAGTTTCTGGTGTGCAGGGAGGTGGGCAAGAAAGGATAGGAGCCCCCAGAGAAATTAGTTCCTTGGCCCTGGTGGCTTCACCTCATTTGTGATGTTAATTGCATAGATTTGCATAATGTGCTCACTGAGGTGTTATTTTACTTGCACATTTAAATCATTTAATCATCTGTGTTTTTCCCCCTTTTAAACTTGATGATGCCATGATGGGGGAAAGGAGAGGAGGGGGTGTGGTTTCAAAGGAAAGGAAAGAGGATGTGTCTCCAGGTTTTCTCTCTCTCTCTCTCTTTCTGTCTCTCTCTCCCCCCTCTTCTATCCCTCTTATCTCTATCTATCTACCTATCTACCTACCTATCTATCTATCTATCTATCTATCTATCTATCTATCTATCTATCTGTCTGTCTGTCTGTCTGTCTGTCTGTCTGTCTGTCTGTCTGTCTGTCTGTCTGTCTGTCTGTCTGTCTGTCTGTCTGTCTGTCTATCTGTCTATCTGTCTGTCTGTCTGTCTGTCTGTCTGTCTATCTGTCTATCTGTCTGTCTGTCTGTCTGTCTGTCTGTCTACCTATCTATCTAGTGCACGTACGCACACGCGTGCGCACACACACACACACACAGAACTATCAAAAGAAAAGCCTTCTGAAGGCAACACTTCAGTCCAGCACACTCTTGACTTCTACCACTGGACTCTGGCCACGACCTTCTTGCCTGGCTCCACATCTCAAGCAGCTGGCGCCCCTGCTTCCCTCTCCCCCAGTTCCCACACAGTTCCCCCCTCACCCTCTTCAGGCTTATACTCAAATATGCCTCATCGGGAGAATATTCTCTTGACCTTCCTGTCTTACTAAGCAATCTCTACCTTGAATGTACTTGTCACCACCACTGTCAGTGGACACATGTTTCTATTGATCCTCTGTCAGTGCCCTTAGCAGAATGCAAGCTCTGTGAGGGCAGGGATTGGGTTTTCTATTTATTGTGTTGGCAGCAGAGGAAAACTCCCCCCATCTCTCTGGGATCTTTTCAGTTGACTAAGCAAGCAAGTTAACATCAGACAGACTAACAGGAGAAAAGGATCCAGTTTAAGAACATAGCTGTACAGCCGGGCACGGTGGCTTGTGCCTGTAAGTTTCAGCCTATGAAGCAGCTGGGATCATGGTTCGAGTCCCACCTGGGGCCCATAGCAAGACCTAGCTCCAGAAAAATAGCTGGGCGTGGTGGCGTTCGCCTGTAATCCCAGCTACTGGGAAGCTGAGGCTGGGGATGGCTTGAGTCTGTGGTACCCTGGGCAACGAGAGCCTGCAGTTCCACGGGCAAAAATAGTGAGACCTAGTCTCAAGAAAAAAAAAAAAAAAGAACATATGGAAGACTGATTGTTAAAGGGAATGCCAATCTTAGAAGGAAAGGTGGCGTTGAGGATGTCTCTCTGTATAATTCACCTTTCTTACCTGTATTTTTATTTGGGTAAATCTGGTTAATTATTAAAGAAAATTCTAAAAGAAAAAGAACATAGTTGTAAATGCTAAGTAAATGGGATAAACATGGGGTTTATATCCAATGAGAAGGGGGGGTCTTCACTTGATGAAGAGGGAATGGCTTCATAGAACAAACCTTACCCCTAGAAAGCTGTCCTGCTTTAAGTTAAGTTTCTCTGATAAAAAAAAAAGACTTGTTTCTGATGATCTGCATTCTCCATGGTTATGGTTCTCCTGAGGCTCCTGGAGACACCTTGATTGACCTTCGTAATTCACATGCCAAGGTGACATGTTTTGGAAAAACCCTACCCTGGACATCTTGGAACCTTTTTAGGGAGACTAATGCTTTAAGTATTATCTCAATGCCCTGAACAATGCCTGGCACATAGTAAATACCTGTTGAATTATTGAACATGCATTGAAGACTCAAAGAGCCCTAAAGAACGAGGTGGGATGACTTGGTCACAGACTGCCCAAGGACACACGAGGAGGCGCCGGCAGCTCTGAGCCCAGGACCCAAGTGTGCTGTCACATGGGCAGTCTTTCTCCAGAAGTGGAGCTATTTCTGGAAGGGCTGTTGAAGCACTGACCTTAGGTCATCTTCTCTGGGTGCTGAGCTTTCTCCGATGGGTGGAAGCCGCCACGTAGGTTGCAGAAGTCTGAGCCCGCAGACTTTCTGGGAAACTGGGCAATTGTCTTACAATGCACGCGTCATCTGTGGGCACACTGGGGGTCTGGCTGATAAACCCAGAAGTTACTTTAGCCACAGAGAGCAGAAAGAGGAAGACTCAGTAATGGGATGAAGGTCACCAAGGGTCTTGAGTCGACTGCTGTTCCTACCACATGGTGGACATTTTGAGCCAACAGTCAGCACCAGAAACCTCCTCTGTGTCATTGTGCAGCTGAGGAAACTGAGGCTCAATCAAGGAATTGACTTGTCCTAATATCCTGAGCAGGCCCTCCCTCTCCCAGAATCTCCCAGGGCTGAGAGACCCTGGTCAGGCTGTTCCCACTGACTTACCTCTCTTCCTCTACATCACAGTTCAGGCATCACTTCCTCGGGGAAGCCCTTCTTTATATTTTTCGTTTAGGTGCAGTTTCCTCTGTTCTCAGAGAACCACACTCTCCCTTTAGAGCCCACATCTCTCCACAGTGATGGTCTGTGTGTCCCCAGCCAGGTTCTAAGCTCCATGAAGGCAGGACCCTGCAGAGATATGTCATACCCCTCCCCTCACACCATTTCCAAACCCAGCACATGTGGCCTTGTTGATGGTTGAATGATTGCACATAAACTGTGCAAAGGGATAGAGGAGAGAGGAAGCCCCCCACAGGGACTGGTGAGGGTGCTGGAACAGTTGATTAACTCCCCTTGGTGCAGACAGCAGCTTCCTAACTGTGCCTAGTCCTCACCCTCAGGACCCTGTCCCATTCCTGCAGCAGTTCCTGCTGCATGCTCATACCCAGCTGCCTAGCCCGTGTCTCTGCAACAGACTCCAAAAGGCCCCTGGCTGTGCCCTGGGGAGTGAGGGCTCCAGTCAGATCCAGGCTCTGCTCCACACCATCTGCCTGGCAGGACTATTTACCTGATTGAAGCACCTTGACTTGACTTCTTGCCCTGCCTGGTCCCACATCCCTCCCTACTAGGTCGCTGGTATTTCCCGGAGACACCTTCGCATAAACCCTGTCACAGGGTCTGTTTTGGGGGTCCCACCTAAAACAGCCCATCTTCCTTAGGGACCTTTCACAATGGCCTGAAACTTGAGTCAGAAACTCCAGCATCCCAACCTCACTCTTATTTCTGACCAGTTGTGAGACCCGGGCCACTCCTTCAAGGCCCCAGGTCTCCTCTGCATGAATCAGAAATAGTATTTGTGATGTATCTGATCCTTCTCATGATAGTCTCGCTGAGGGACACGTGTCACCATCAAATTCTAACTGAACATCCCGGACCTGGCTGCGGATGGGGAATAAAGGTTGGAAAAACAGCCACCCTGGCCCTGGGCTGTGCCTGTATCAGGAACTCTAGTGTCAATTCCAGACAGTTCCAAAGAAACCATGTGACCTTCAGCATTTCCATCTGTGCAGCATGTGTTAGGCCCAGCACCCCCGCAACACACTCCTGACACTGTTCTGGGTCAGAGCAAATTGTGGTAAACTCAGAAACTTGAACATTAGGGCTTGGGGTAACCAGCAGAGCGACTGTGTAGGCAATCTTACCTTCTCTTCCTCTGAGGCTCCTTTCAAGACAACTGGTTGCCTGGCAGTTCCTTAAAGCTGCACTCCCCTACTCCTCTACGCCTCTGCACCTACGATTCTCATTTGCCTGCCTGCCTCATGCCTATCCATCCTTCTAGACACAGCTCTAACATTACTTCTTTACAGACCTTATCTCCTGTCCTTGCTCTTTATAGAGCTGACCACGTTTCTGTGATTTTGTGATAGCCTCTTGACTTCTCTGTCTCCAGAACTGGAACTGGTTTGCTCACAACTGAACCCCAAAGAGCCAGCCCAGAGCCTGAACTACAAGAGATGGTCAGACAAATGTTTTATAAATAAATCATTGAATGAGTGATTAGATGAATAAATGAAGTTGCCAAACCACACCCAGATTTCCTATCGAAGTTTGTAGCTCGAATGTTGGGGTAAGGATGGGTAACAACTGCTCATTGTGGGTTTGTCTGTTTTGCATTTCATTTCATTTTTGTTTTTATTTTGTCTAAGAAAAGAGTTTCAATCCCAAACAGTCCTGTCCTTCCTTTTTCATTATCGAAAAAGTGTTGGCCCTGCTACCATGAGATCCTCTGGCAGGGACAAGGGGGAGATAATGAGCTACTAATGCTTCCCCTTTGGGATGGGGTAATTCCCCCAGCACACACCATGCCCTCTCAGTCTCCTGGCTCTTTTTTTTTTTAATACTTTATTTATATATGAGTTTCGCATTTCTGTGATCTCTGGGGTTCACCCCCCACTCCCTGACTGTTTCCACCCTGTCCCATCCCCCCACCCAGGTTGTGTACTTCAATTTGGTTGTTGGCTTCTTTTGACTTTTCTTCATGGATTTTTGTTTATCTTTCCCATGTGCCATATCGTAGTGAAACCATTTGTTTTTTGTTTTTTTCTTTTTGACTTGTTTCTGCTAATATGAATTAAGTCCATCCATGTTATCAAAAAATCATCTAATTTGTCATTTTTAATTGATGAGTAATATTCCATTGTGTATACATACCGCATCTTTTTCATCCAGTCATCTGTTTTGGGACATTTCGGTTGCTTCCATGTCCTTGGAATTATAAATGGTGCCACAATAAACATCCGAGTACAGGTGTCCCTAGCCTCCTGGCTCTTCTCTGAGAGTTCCTGCAGTGTGTGGAGAGCTGGACTCCATAGTAAGATCTGAGTTCAAGTCTCCAGTCTGTCACTACCTTGGCTAAATGACCTTGGATAATCATGTCCTTACACTCTTTCTCAGTTAGGCCAGTTGTTAACTGAACGCCTTAAAAGTCCCTGATGGTATTCTGGAACTCTTCTCTCTCTTACTTCTAGGGGAAATAAAGGACTGAAACATGTGTCCAAGGAGAAGATAGGGGTCGCATTTCAAGAGAGAAGGGTGGAGCTCAGGGCAGGAATGGGGGCCTTACATTGTTGGAACTGAGTGTCCAAACAAGCCCTCAGCCATGGGAGGCAACTTTGCCACTGAAGCCTCCAGCAGGGCTGGGCAGGCTGAGCTGGCAGAGGGAGGAGGCTTGTTTTTCAGGGATTAACTTTCCCTGGGGGCAGCCCCTCCTTGTTTACAGGACTTGACCCAGCCCCTGGCAAAGCCAGGGGTGGGTGTATAAGGGGGCTACCTAGCCAGGCCCTGATTTGGCCTTCCTTATCTTGGAGGTCACCCCCAGGAACCTTGCTCCCCTGGACCAACACAAACAGTGGCTAGAGTTGAAGGGGCTGCCAATAGCAATGACCGTAAGAATTAGCCAGGGTGAGCTTTCTAGATAGCTAAGCATGATGGCTAAGGACCTGATGGTTTCTGCTTTGAACCCCTGCTCTGCCTTTTAAGTTTTCTGGGACTCAGTTTACTCATCTGTAAAATGGGATTTAATAGCTTTAATCTACCTCCTGGAACTACTAAAAAAGATTAGAGGCAGGACTGTTTGCTTATGTAGCACTTGACTCACAGTCAATGCTCCATAATAAGTTTGTCCTTGAACCCACAGGAGACCAGAAATCAGATCCTTCTCTGAAAGACTTGTTTTAGTTTAAGTTATGCCAAACAGATGGGCAGAGGGACAGATAAGGCATAACATGGAGGAGGAAGAAGAAGAGAATAAGGCTCCATGGCAAAATAGACAATGAGGTGATGGAGGGACATTTTCCTTCACTGGGTTGATGGGCTGTTTTGCATTAAGAGATCTGTGAGTGTGTGTATATGGCAGGAATGGGATGGGGATACAGGTGAGGCTCTGGGCTGGGATCAGAAAAACCTGGGTCCCAGCCTCAGCTCAGACCTATGTTGATGTGTGACATAGGAGAGCCACTCCCTGTTTCTTGGAGACCAGGAACCAGAAACATTCAGTCTCCAGGAATTGTTTCCAGCACAATCAGTGATTGGGGCTTGACCCTAGAAGATCAGAGCATGAGTCCATCCAACTCTGACTCTGTGGCAAGAAGACAGGGCGCTGAATCTTATTCTTTTTTTTTTTTTTTTTGGATAGCAAGGATTTTGCCTTTTTAATTTTTTTAATTTTATATATATATATATATATATATATATATATTTCACATCGTTTTGATTCCCTGATCCCTGGGGGTCATCCACTACCTCCCTTCCTTAACCACTCCAGCTGGTCCCCACCCTCCCGTTATGTACTTTCATTTGGTTGTCCATATATTAGTGAAACCATTTGGTTTCTGTCTTTTTCTATCTGGCTCATTTCTGCTAGTGTGATTTCTTCTAGGTACTTCCAAGTTTCCATAAATTCATCAAATTTGTCATTTTTAATTGATGAGTAATACTCCATTGTGTATATATACCACATCTTTTTCATCCATTCATCTGTTCTGGGGCATTTGGGTTGTTTCCATGACCTTGCAATTATAAACAGTGCTGCAATAAACATCCGAGCACAGGTGTCCTTTTGTACCCACATTGAGGTCTCATTTGGGTAGATTCCCAGAAGTGTGGCTGCTGGGTCAAATGGTAATTCCATTTTCATTAGCTTGAGGTTCCTCCACACTGCTTTCCATAGTGGCTGGACCAGTTTACATTCCCACCAGCAGTGTAAGAGTGTTCCTTTCTCTCCACATCCATGCCACCAGCACTTGTTGTTGCCTGTTTTTTGTTTTTTGTTTGTTTGTTTGTTTTTGAGACTAGGTCTCACTATTTTTGCCTGTGGAACTGCAGGCTCACATTGCCCAGGGTACCACAGACTCAAACAATCCCCAGCATCAGCCTCCCAGGTAGCTGGGATTACAGGCGCATGTCACCACGTCCAGCTATTTTTTTGCAACTAGGTTTGATTACGGACCCCAGGCGGGACTCGAACCGTGATCCCTAGCCCCAGCCGCTTCATAGACTGAAGCTTACAGGCACGAGCCACCGTGCCCGGCCTTGCCTGTTTTTTTTTTTTTTTTTTTTTTTTGATGTGGCACATTCTTCTGATGTAACGCTGAACCTTATTTTGATTGTCTCTTCCCTTTAGCCAGGCAAAGACCTTATGCCAACTATACAGATGAGAAAGAGGCTCAAGAACAAGGCTCTTTAATATAATTCCTCAACTTTCAGTGGCAGGCATGGGCTCCAGAGCCCTTCTGAATGTCTATCAACCTACTAGAGATAAACTCTTTACTAGAGATAAACTCTTTAACCGTATCATGCAAAAACAACTGGGTGGTTTTTATACACTCTGAAGGGGATGTTGAGAGGACCTGACTTTAAATATAGGCATTCTCAGGATTCAGAACTCAGGGGTTTCCAGGTCTACACCAAAGCATCTGAGGGAGAAGGCAGACATCTAAGTGGGGTGGAAACTGAGGCATGAGAGGTTCAAAATAAGTCAAGTGAACTGAACAGCCACATAGCAGAAAAAGACAACCCCCAGCAGAGGAGGTGAACATGGATGCACCCAGCGATTTTTGACCAAGCTGCCACCAGAGAGTCAAGTGTGCGCTGTCAGCGTCACATGCTCCGAAGGGAGAGGCACCGAGGCTAATTCACTGATGAGCAGCTTGGATGTCTGTGGCAACCTCTGCTCTTGCCCACCAGGCCAGCACCTCCCACGACCTTCCCAACACAGACAGTGGCAACTCCCTTCCTTCCTCCAAAGGATGCCTCTCTAGCGCTCACACTCAATCTGTTAGCAAATCCCATTGCCTCAGCCTTGGGATGTATCTGACATCTGACCCTCTCTCACCATTATGCCGGCCATCACACTCATCTCTCATCCAATCACTGCAACAGCTCCCCCACTCACCCATGAACTCCAAGCTTCTCGGCGGTGCTATCTATCCCCCCCAACTGCATTCAGAACATCCTGTTAAAACTTAAATCAGATCACTTCTCACTCCTGCTGAAATTCTTTCAGTGACTCCCATCTTTTCCAGTAAATGTCATAAATGTCTTCGGAATGTTCTAAAAAACCTCAGACAGTTGAGTCCTTCCGTTGGCTCCTCACAACACTTCCGGGAGGTAAGCGAGGACAGAAAGGTTGTTCCCACTTCAGACACAGAGAAACGGAAGCCAAGAGACTGTAGGTGCTGTCCCTGTGGCTGGAGTACAGGTCATTCAAGTTTTCTGTCCACTACTCTCCCGGGTGGCTCTAGTCTAATGGAGCCACTCACCCACCCTCTCCACAGAGCGCTGGCTTCCTGCCCATTCTCCAGAGACAAGCCAGATGCCGAAATAGGCTTGTGGGCGCTGTAAGCTTGGCTGAGATAGGCCTCTGGATTCCACCCCTTTTTAGGCCAGATCAGCCGTGCGTGGTCCACTCTGGGCTGCTGAGTAGTCCTCGGAGGAATTTCAATCCCCTATAGTACCCGGAAGGGTCAACCCTTGGACAGCCGGCTGTGTCTCGGCTCTTGCTCTCATTTGCAGGGTGATCTTGGGCTGGTCACTTCTTCATTCTCCTCCCATCTCTAGGAACTTATATTTCAGCATTCTAAGAATGAGCTGGCAAACAGTGGGCTGCATCCTATGAGGCTGACACATGAGCAGAGGTCAGAAAATACCAATTATCAGCTCGTCACTGGCTGAAGGAAGGATCTGGGGTAGAATGCCACAGCCTTCTGTCCCCACCCCCATCTTGTTCAACATTTTAAGTCAAAGAGTTACCCATTACTGTGTGGGAGGATCAATAAGATGTTGAACCAGGATGTCCAGAAACCTTTAAGAAGGACCAACAGACTGACTATAAAAAGATGAAAGGCAGTGAGAGTTGATGCCAGCCCCTGTATCTGGACCCAAACACCAACAACTGCCTTGGGAATGAGGAAGATAAGATCGAGATAAGTTGAGTTTAAGTCAGTAGTGTTCTAGGGGTCATGTTACAAATTTCTGGGGTCATTTTTGACTGGTCACTGCAACTGACATTAGTGGGTAAGGGTGGGGGGCACTGGGCATCCCAACCATCATGCTGAAAATTGCCCTAAAATCCTTCACAACTTCCAAATGTTCACCAGATGAAACCTCTGGTAAATATAAACATGCTGAGTTTAATGCATCGCCATACAGAAAGGTTTTTCAAAACATTATGTAAAAGCTCAACAACTTAAAGAAAACATTGTTATTGACTGGAAAACATAAATGGAATTTTTTTTTTTGATACAGTGGTCTTGCTATGTTGTTCGAGGTAATCCTGATCCCACGGACTCAAGTGATCCCCAGCCTCAGCCTCCCAGGTAGCTGGGATTACAGGTGCACGCCACTGTGCCTGGCTGCTTTTTTGAGACCAGGTCTCACTATGTTGCCTGGGGTAGTCTCAAACCCGTGAACTCAAGCAATCCCAGGCCTCTTGACTCCCAGCACTTGGACTACAGGCGCACGCCACCACACCCAACTAATCACACTTGCCTTAATGACAGGGATGCATTCTAAGAAACTGGTTGCTGGCGGTTTTGTGGTTGTGCAAGTTTTGTAGAGCTCACTTCCACCAACAGCCCCCTCTACACATGCGCTATGTGCTTCTGTGGCCCATTGCTGGCCAAAGCGTCACCATGTGGGCCTGGCTGTAATTTTCTCTTTCTGCGCAGTCACCAACCACCCATTTGGAGGAAAAAGGTTCCAGGCATGAAAGTAGTTACTGCACACATGGTAAACCAACTATAAATATTTAACATGGGATGTATGTGTATGTGGTTCCTTTTTTTTTTATAGGCATACAGTCAAATATTAGCAAATTAAAGATGCAAGGAACCTCGTTGAATTTAAGGATAGCTGTTTTGAATCAATGTTACAAAAATTACATGTTGAGATGATCTATGTCGAGGTTGCTTGTTTTTTAATCTTCCCCAGACATTATCCCCATGGACGCACCGCATGGTTTCCCAGTAACATATTGGGAGGAAAGCTTCCTTTAGCGATCCACCCGCTGATTGCCTCTGCCTAATGAGGGATGTGGTAGCTCAGGGTTTGTTTTTTTAAGTTCTGGAGGGGTGGGAGTCAAAGGAAGATGTGTTTTCTCAGTGACCATTACCCAGTCCTACGTCATCAAATGGGAATTATTTTTCATGGTTCTCTAAGTCTCATAGTCTCTGTACCCAACAACTGCCATGTATCTAAGTGTTCTCTATATTTCAATTAAGGTTCTCTCTCTCTCTCCTCCATACACAAGTAAATGGGGCCTGCCATGTCTTGCCCTAACAGCCATTTTTATCTTAATTTCAGTGGCACCTCTTGCCCTGTCATTATCCTGTGCTTGTGCATAATGGTGTCTGATGCAGCTACATCACAGGAATCCAAGCATCATGATTAGAGGCAGTTATAGCTGCTATTCATTATGGGCAGGTACTGATTGTGATGTCTTCTTGGGTAGTGGGGTTCAGGAACCCATTGAAATACGTATGATTTTATTATAAATTACTTCCCATTTATACCTCTTCTACGTTACAGGCTGGGCATCATATTGACATCTATATGAGTGTTGATAGATTATCATCCATGAATCTCATCTCAGAAAGTTAAAGTGAGAGGCAGCATAAAATATTTGCTATCAAAGGGAGGCTTGACAGTTGCACTTTTGGGATTTATTACCATCTAGAGTGTTCCACATGCTCACAAGTGCAAGAATATTTGTAATAGTCCCAAACTGAAGTCAGGAAATGCTCATCAACATTGAGTGGATCTGTAAACTGAGCTGAGTCCTCAATGCAATTCTCACAGCAAGAGAAAGAGCTATTTGCAGCCAAAACAGCAATGCACATGAAACTTACCACAATATACAGTTGAGTGAGAGAAGCCAGACACAAGGAGGCCATACTGAAGGAGGCCATTTCTATGCACTTCTAAAACAGCACAGCTAATCTCTGTTATCAGAAGTAAGGGTTAGGGGATTAGTGATTGCATGGAAGCACACAAGGGCCTTCTGGGAAAATGATCATGTTCTGTTTCCTGATCTGTGGTGTCCAGCTAGTGTAAGTTCATCAGGCTGTTTACTTTCTATATTTATTCTTACATTAGAATTCTCCAGAGAGACAAAACCAATAGAAGATATAGATACAGATACATATTCAGGCAGAGATGTCTATATATTGATAGATCTAGCTGTATAGAGGGAGGCAATTTTAAGGAACTGACTTATGCTGTAGAGGCTGCTGTGGGCGGCCCAGCACCTGGAGACTGAGGCAGGAGCTGATGTTGCAGTTAGAGTCGGAAGTAATCTGTTGGTACAAATCTCCCCTCCTGGGGCAAGTCAGCAGTGCTCTATCAAGACCTTTACTAAGTAAATGAGGCTACCCACATTGTGGAGGATAATCTGCTTTATTCAGAGTCTAGTGATTTAAATGTTAATCTCACCTGAAAAAAAATATCCTCACAGAAATATCTTGAATAATGTTTGAGCAAATATCTGGTACTATGACCTAGCAGATTAAACACATCATAATGATTGGTGTGGGGCAGATTGGGGAGTCTTTGGACTGACAAAGTTCAGAACCACTGATCTAGTTGGGTCATATACAGACATCTACATTATGATTACAGTTACCATAGAATCAGTTCTATCTGAAGTTGCATGAATAGAGGTATTGTAACTAGATCAAGGGAGGTGATTCTCTCTCTCTCTCTCTCTCTCTCTCTCTCTCTCTCTCTCTCTCTCTCTCTCTGTCTCTGTCTCTCTCTCTTGCAGTTGTCACTTGAAAAGTCTGGTTACTTCCGGAAATGATACCTTCATGGTAGTTGTCTTTTCAAAGGGACATGATTCACAAAGTAAAACAAAGTCTTAAGAAATGTGAGTCTTCATAAAAGTGAGTGTTATAAAAACATTTTTTTTAAAAAACCCATAGCCAATATCGTTCCTACTGCCTAAATCCAGATCGTTTTCCCCTGGACAATAATGCCTGCTCTTGCACTTCTATTCAACATTGCATAAAAGGTTCAGTGCAGAGTGATCAGTTAAAAACCACTAAATTGTGCACTTTAAATAGATGAATTTTATGGCATGCTAAGTTTATCTTAATAAAAAAGTAATCAAAGGGTGACTCATTGATTCCATATTTGAAATTTATCCTGAGATATTAATTTTTAACAGTGTCCCAGATAAAGTTTATATCCCAAAAGACAATGACTACCAAAAAGACACTCAACCTAATGGAAAAAAATTTTTGCTCTCCATACAAGTGATAAGGGCCTGATATCAAAGATCCACATATAGCTCACACAACTTGACAAAAAAAGCAAAAAGCTGAGCCAAAAAATAGGAAGAAGTGCTAAAAAGACAATTCTCCAAAGAGGAAATGCAAATGACCAATAGGTATATAAAAAATGCTCAGTATCGCTAATAATCAGGGAAATGCAAATCAAAACCACAATGAGATACCACCTTACACCAATAAGAACGTCCCATATTTTAAAAAAAGTTGGCAACAAGTGCTGATGTGAATGTGGAGGGAAAGGAATACTCTTACACTGCTGGTAGGAATGTAAACAGGTCCAGCCTCTATGGAAAGCTGTGTGGAGCACCTTCAAACTATTGAAAATGGAACTACTTTTTGATGCAGCAATTCCAGTTTTTGGAATCTACCCAAAGGAAACTAAAGCACTAATTCAAAAGGAAAACTGTACGTGGATGTTTATTGCAGCACTATTTACAATAGCCAGGATATGGAAACAACCTGAATGCCCCCAAACTGATGATTGGTTGAAAAAGTTGTATATTTACACAATGGAATGTTATTCAGCAATCAAATTAGACAAATATGATATGGATGAGCTTAGAAGGAATCATGTTAGAAGAAATAAATCAGAAAGAAAAAGATGGTCTCACTTATAGATGGGATATAGGGAAAACAAACAAAAGGTCAAGAGAAAAAGCCAAAACAAGCTAACAACTAAAAACATACAGCTAGAGAAGGTTGGTGGGGGTGGTGGTGGGGGGGGCAGAAATCAGGGAAGGAATGAGCACAGAAGATCAAGATGACAACTCACAGATGGTACAGTGGTGGGAGATCCCTGGGGAATACAATGATGTAAAATATGTGTGGGTGTGGGTGTGTACACACACAAACAAATAAGTACATAAATAAATAAAATTTATATCCCTCAGAGTTCAGTTGCAAGAAGCAGAAGTCACATTTACCATAAAAATGGAAAAAAAGTTTCATTGAGGAAGTTAGGATTTTGCAAAATTATTGAAAGATATAGAGAGGAAGTGAGGCCCCAAGAATGACTCTCAGGATGTCACCACTATACTGCCTGCCCACGGGAGCTGCTGCCTCTGCCAAGGCTCAGAAACCTGGACACCACTGTCTTTAATAATTTGTCACTTTAACTTTAATCCAGGGATTAACCCTGATGCTCCCTCACCCCCTCCTCCCAACACCACCTCTGGCCACCCATGAGCTTGTCACTGGCCACTGATTCCACCACCACAGAAAATCTTGATGCCCTCTCACCCAGCAGGAAAACAGCCCAGACTGGAAGGAGATGACCATTTCCTTCTTTTGTCTTCAAAGTCTCACTTCATGCACTCGTATCTCACCATGATGTGAATCATGCATTCTCCCTAACCGTGATGAAATCCAGGAAGTGCAGTTTTCACCCCTCCAGCCCCTGGAGTGTACACGAAGGCACGTAGGAAGAGGCTGAAAACAGTTGTTGAATGGACCAACCCACTGTAACCCACACAGGCAAGGAAGGTGCCCATTTACAGTAGTGAGAAAATGGGGAACGGCTTAAATGTGCAACCAAAGAGCTTGAAAAATCAGGCACGATCTATTTGATGAAATTCTTGACAACCAATAAATAGGCTGTGACTTGAAAAACGCTAGACACATTGAAGAAAGGCAGGCGACAAAGGCGTGCTTTCACGTAGGCCCCACACCTGCCTTCTCCGTCTGCACCCTCCTGCCCGCACATGGCAGGCGCAGAGCAGGCCATCAGTACACACTTGTTGCGTGACTGACAGTTGGAGAAACTGAATACGTACAAATGTATGTTTAGTTCTGTCCATTTGTAGATACACATATATATAAATATGACATAGCAACACTGAAGGAAATAGAGCACATCCTCAAATAACATCCTTTTGTTTAAACATCATTTAATTATGTTGATGAGAAAACCTACCAATGAATGATTCTCACTGTCTGTGTGCCTTTTATACATCCTCCCTATGTTGTTTTCTCCCAGTCCAGGGTGGGACTTCAGTTTCTTCTCACACCCCAAAGATGTGCTAGGTTAATGGGTACATGTCACTTGTCCCAGTCTGACTGTGCGCGTGTGCGTGCACACACACGCACGCACGCACGCACACTGTGTGGGAGGGGCTGTCCTGTTCAGGTTGAGCTCCTGCCTTCTACTTGAGCTAACCTGCGTGATCCTGAACTGGAATAAATGATGTGAGGAGGGGAGAGTGGGGGGGCAAATCCTTGAGATTACAATGTTGTGAAATTTATATATAAATAAATTTTAAAAAAAGAAAATGTGCATAGATTTACATATGTAATTACTAATAAACCTCCCAAGAAGGAAAAAAAAAAAGTGATGTGAAAATAAATGAATGCAAGTATGCATGCATACAAATGATTGCTTGATATTAGAAGTGTTTGGGGTTTGGGTCTTTTATATTTTTACAAGTTTAGTGATATTTCTGTGACCTGAAATACCCCATAGGAATTTATATTGAGTGGCAGGCTACAGGCTGTCCTTTAACCTGTGGTAAAATTGGTTTCATTGCTCACTGTTTTACTTAAAGTTGCAGGCTCCCAGAGCCTCTGGATGATAGGAAGTGAGGCTCACTGTAAAGAAAATGTTAACAGCCCTTCCCTCTGTTGGCCATGTTTGCAGGAACTTTTACTTTTCTGTTTTGGCTCTGCCATGCCTTACACATTTGAATAGTAAACATGCGTTAATATCAGTGAGGGAAAAGCAAAGGAAACACACTCACTTCATTTCTCCATCTCCCACAGGGCCTGGACAGGATGGTCTCAATTCTTGCTTACAGACCACGTCAGTGTGTCCCCACCTGCTGCCTGAGGATTCCTGGGTCTTTCCCAAGAAGCAGAGGATGGAGTTGAGTTCCTAAGGTAATCCTGACTCTAACATGACTGTTTTTCTCAGCTAAAATTAGCCTCGTTCCAAAGTCACATGATCCTTCCCCAGCATCAGTCTCCAGCACTCTCAGAGGCTGTGCCAGAATGAGGCCATGTTCAGGGTCTTTGAGAGCTAGACCAGCGACTCAGTCCTGTTCCTCTCAGCGGACCCTGGGGCCATTACTGCTGTAGCCTGCAAAGCCTTCACTGCTCCCAACTGGGCTCAGCCAGACCAAGTCTCTCCAGGGACTAGAGGGGAGTGTCTGTCCCCCAGGGCTGCCCTCAGCATTGTGAGGAGTCTCTCAGTGGGTGATGTGTGTAGCACTTTCACTTACATAGCAGCTAAGATCTTAGGTCACATTAAGAGGGACAAGAATGAGAAAAGTGAGTGTCCCAACTGGCTCCATGGCACCTCACACCACACTTGAGTTGGTGAGCTAGATTACCAGCCTCTGTCTCCCCATTTCACCAAGAGCCAGCTCACCGCTCACATCTGCTAGTGAACCAGACACCTGGTAGTGGAGGGTCTACCTCCTCGAGGCTTTTGTGAGGGCTGGGGAGACTTCAGAAAGCCTGACAGCCAGCACCAGTCACCACCTCATTTATCCTTTGACCCACTAGACAGACATGAAAACTGGCTCCAGATGGGAAGGAACACGGTTAGACCACACAACTGGAAAAGGAATACTTGAGGAGAGGGTGCCATATCAATCAGGGTCTTCTGAGACTCTAGTGTAGGACTGAAGGGGAGAAACAGAGACGTCACAGAAGGGCAGAAACCAGTTTACTACCCTCATAGGACTGCAGACATAACCTAGGGTCAGGTAAAACCCTCCGTAAAGAAGCCAGGTGGAAGAAGTGGTCCAGGTCCTACTAAATTCTCCAGTTTTGCCATCTCTTCCAAGTACCCCCCAAAACCCAACCATACTGCTTACCTCTCCCATCCCATGAATTCTCCATACTCTTGCTCATCTCTATCACTTTGCCCCTATGTACATAGGTAGATCTCTTTGCATGAAATGCTTTGTTTTGCTTATGCCAGGCAAACTCCTGTTCATAATACAATATCCAGATTAAGTGGCCCCTCCTCTGTGATGCCTGCTCTGATATACCACAAAGAAAAGCTCCTTCTCCCACCTGAATTCTCTCAGACCTGCACTTTCCTCCACTGCAACTCTGAACAGAGTTTAAGGGAATTATTGTCTACACAGTGGGTGCCCTGTTACATGGCTTTCCAATGAGCTGAAAGTTCTTGACAACAGCAAGAATAATGAGTCTTGTGGAATAATGAGTCTTATTTGTGACTCATTATTCCACAATAGGTGCTCAACAAATGTTCAATAAATAAATTATTGTTCAATAAAGTCTTTTTTAAAAAAGTCCTCCACTTTGTCTCCAGCTCATTATGGGTCTTTAAACAGTGTGAATCCTCTCTGGGCTCCAGTGTCCTCGGTTATCGCATGGTGAGGCGGAACTGATTAACATCAGAGGGCATGACCTTTCTTTCCTCCAAAGATGTGACAACTCAGGAACCCTAGTGATGATGTCAGTTTACTTAAGAAGCTAGTTTGGCTAAAGAGGAAATTGAGACACAGGAAAATGACGTATTTCCAAGGGCCCACAGCACATAAACTATGGGCCAAATCTTTTCCCTTTCATCATCAAAGTTCTCCAAGTTCACTGCAGCCTACCATTCACACACAGCAGGCTCCGGAACCCATGCCACACCTAGGTCACCATCAGAGGAGAGCATCTCTGCAGAAGGAAGAGACAGTGCAAAAGCTCTGAGCTAGGACCTCACATGGCAGGAGCTGGGCAAAGTCAGAGACCTGATGAAAATGTTGGCTGTAAGCAGAGAGAATGGGCAGCTTACTGCAGGTTCTTGAGTAGTATCATGACCTCACTTAGATTTTAAAGGGATTCCTCTGCTGCTGAAGGGAGGGGACAAGATATGGAACAGGGAACCTAGTCAAGGTAAAAGACATCAATAGACATCTGGTGACTTAGATCAGCATGGGGCGGCAAGATTGTGAGAGGTGAAAGGCTAGAGATAGTATAACAAGAAAATCTTCAGAAATTCCTCATCCATTAGGGCTGGAGTCTGAGCAGGTTGTGTAGGGGAAAAGGTCAAGGTTGAGTCCAAGGTATGGAGAATAAGCAAATGGAATGGTGGCGTTGCTGTCCGGTGACACAGAAAGAGTGTGAGAAGAGCAGGTCAGAGATCAGGAGAGTGGAGGAGGCTACCTGAAAACTCAGTAGGGAATTTCAGGTTGAGGATGGAACTAAAGATGCAAATGTGGGAGTCATCAGCATTCCAGTCAGATTCTGAAGGAAGGAGGCTGAGCTCTTTGCAGAATTGGTCTGCAGGTTGAAGGAGATGATGGATGGGAAGAGCAGGTCCCTGCACACAATAAACGCTTAGCAAATGATGACCACACAGCTGTTGATGTAGTGGCTGTCATCAGGACATGTGTAGCCCTGAAGTTAAGCTGTGAAAGACAGACAAACACAAAGCACTGCATGGCAGAGGCATGGAGGTGTGAACAGGGGGTTGCCACCACCTCCAACCCAGGGGGCTCCATCTCTCTCACCTAGCCACTAACACCAGGCCTGGCTTTCTCCATAGCCTTCCTCCCACTCAGGGGACAATTGGTTTCTTGACAGGGGAAAGGCATTTTGTAAAAATGCATGGTTTTGGAGTGGGGCAACCCACGTCTTAAATAAGTACAAAGGGGGGAGGGGAGGGGCATGAAAAGACTTTAACAAAAGTTATCAGAAGTGGCTAAGTGGATCTTGGTTGCTCCCCATGACCCTGGGAGTGAGCCCTGATGAAGGTCAAAGTCCTACCAACCTCTGGTTCCTTGGGGGTACCCAGTGGGTGGCCTTTGTGCATGCCAGCAAGGAAATCTCAATGGGTTTCTTGGGATCATGGTCTAGAAAGATGCACTTTGCCCAGGCTACATGAAGGCAGTGGGGAAAGGGAAAGAGGAAAGTGCTGGGAGTGGAAGTGGTGTGTTGGGTTCACCTGGCAAAATATGTCAGAACATGGGGCTGGAACCATAGCGAAGGGACAGGCTGAGTGGGAACAGACCCCAAGAGACCCCAGGGCCTATCCCAGCTGCAGTAGTTCCACTCAGTGAGTGAAGCAAGCTCCTTTCTCTCTCTGAACCTCACTCTGCTCATCTGGCAGTGAGGGAGCCATTCATCACACGAATAAGAACAGCTCTAAAGGATAACAACAGAGGGAACTGTGGGGCCAGATGTGGCTGAAAACAAACCAACAAAAAGCAACACGGAGTGCAAATCCTCTCCACATGGAGTCTGGCATACGATGAGGCTGGTGTCCCATCTCACCTAGGTTCCAGAGCTGAATTGAAGGACGAATGGAACTGAGGTGCTTGAATTCCTGGAAATAATAATGTCATAAAAACAACCCATATGTATGTAACTATCTCCTGCTCCCAACACTATCCCATGTACAAGCTCGTTGATTCTTGAGTTGGGGGTGGGAGGAGGTTGGAACTCTCAATATCCCCATTATTTGGGTGAGAAAACAGAGGAACAGTGACATGAAGACAATAGGATAAGGTGACGCAGCTGGCAGCTGGCCACCACTCAGGTCCTACCCAGACCCCTCTGGGACTAGTTTCAAGCCTGGGTGTGCTTGGCACATCAAGGAGAGGCCTGACCTCAGGGGGAGGCGACCCTCTTCTAAGAGAAGGTATCCATCATTTTCCAACTCTCCATCTCCAAGACAAGCTAGCGGTTTTAGGAAAAGACAGGGTTAATCTCATCTGAGCCTCCAGTATGTGCTCAGGGTAATTCATTTTATTTAAAAATGCTTTAAAAAAAAAAAGAAGAACTTAGCCTGTCAGATCTTGTTTAGAAAACGGAACATTCTGAAAATATTGATGAAGAGAGGGGGGCCACGGCCCTTAGAAGATTCTCAGCAAGAGGGCTGATGCTAATCCAATGTGACAGGGGTATTTTTTCTTAGTCCAGAAAGGCAGAGAGTGCAAATTGCTCTCTTGGGAGGTCAGCTAGCCTGGCTGCAGGTGCAAGAGGCTGCCTAAGGGTGAAGCTAAGCTCCTCCCCTCCACCAACTCTGTTTCCCCGAAATAGTCAAATGATAGGGCCTTGATCACAGATTCCAGAAGTGCCTGGAATTCATTATTAGGCCTAATTTTGCCATTTTTCACATGAAATAACTGGGGCCTGCAGAAAAAGTGAAGCATTTATTTGGTCAACCATCTGTCATTAACATTTGCCAGAACCTGCACTATGAAGCAGCCCCCACCCACCAAGGATTTAGACAGGCCGTTGGGGTTCCCTTCATGTCTTTGAGTTGAATATAAGGCCCCTCTGTGTGGTCTGAGGCAGGTCATTACGGTAAAACGAGGAAAACCTCCCTAAGTCACACAGAGTCCTCGCCAAGAAAGAAATGATGGAAAGCAATGTAGGTATATCTATTCAGCTCTTCAGTTGTACAAACAGGCACAGACACCGGGCAGTTTGACAACGCCAAAAGAATTCAACCAGAAGGTCATGGGATTGGTTTGCCAGTATTTACCCACAAGCAATGAAACTCAAAGAGCTGAATCTGTGCATGCGCTTGGGCATGCCTGCTCAGAAGGCCCCAAATGTCCTTCAGCAGGCTAATGTATAAAGAAGCAGAGGTTTAGTCATTCAATGGAATACTATTTAAATGGATTAAATGGAATGAGCACTGATGGAAGATGGGTGAATCTCAAATATGTTATGATAAAAGAAAGAAGCCAGACTCAAAAGTCTATATGTGGCATGATTCCACTTATAAGATTTTCTGGAAAAAAACAAAGGCGTAGTCACCAAATCAGTGGTTTCCAGAGACAGAGAGGTGAGGGAGAGAATTGCCTGCAAAATTTAAATTTGGGGCTTGATGGAAATGTTCTATTTTGGATTGTGATATGATAAAACAATTGCTTGCATTTATCCATTCACTGAACTATACACCTAGAAAAGTAACTTCTATTGCATGAAAATCATAATGTAATAAATCTAACTTTAAGAAAATCAAACAAAAAGCCAAAAGCCTAGCTTCAGCAAAGACAAGAAGTGAAGTAGCTCTAGGAATGAACCAACGAACTTTAACCATGATTTATAAGTCGTGTGGAGTCATAAAAGGCCAAAGTCCCAGGAGAAGACCTGATTGGCTGAGTTCTGTTCCCAGACCTGCCCCTAACGAGGGTTGGGCAAGATCATTGACAGCCCACCAAACTTGTAGAAATGGGCAATTATCCAGAAGCAAAATGGTGAACTAGCAGTCTCCTCAAAGAGGGAGCCATCAACTGCAAGGGTAGTATGCTTTGGGGTTTATTATCCTGGATACTGAGCTCTGCCCTTCCAGGAGCAAGGCGAAACCTCTCATGTCCTGTGAAGATGATGGATGATGGTGGATGATGAAAGTAAGATTTCAGATGAATTGGGTCAAGCTAAGTGTTTCCTTGATCCTAGGAGCAATCATTCCAGGCAGAGTCACTGAAGTGGCTCATCAAACCGACGGGACAAACAAGTGGTCAGTTCATCCAAACAAGTGTTCAATTTAGTCAGACAAGCTCGGCCACAGCCCTAGAAGGCTATTTATTTCCATGAAAGAAAGTGTGTTTGAGTCTTATTGACTGAATTGGGTGTGTCAAGCAGACAACCAATGACTCAGCCTAAGTGGGGGACTTGCCCAGAACACACTAGAATCTGGGTGGTTCATCCGCCATGTGGCCATGGGATTGTAGCCATGGGATCTACTCCAAGACTTAATTTCCTTGCATGAAATTCTAGCAGTATTGGCTACCAACTACAAACTACAGACTCTGGGACACTCTGCCTGGGTCCTGTGACCTTGGGCAAGTCACTTCCTTTTATACAAAGTAAAAGTTTCTCAAGCACTTTCTAGGAGGGCATTGAAAGGAGGCATTGAAAGGAGGAAGGGAGGGCAGAAGTGGGAGGGGAAGAGAGAGAGAGACAGAGACAGACAAACAGACTCCAGAAGCATTTTAAGACTTATATACATATATGTAATTGTATACATAAATATATATATATAATTGTAGAGTAAATAAATTCACCATAGTCCTCAAACTTCTGAATTTCGTCATTAATTTTCTCTTCATTCTTGTGGGTTTGGTTTTGTAAGATTGTGCCAATATTGACAAAAGCATTTTATGAGTTAATTGTGGCATTGGGGAAAACATTTATTTTCTCTTTCTTTTATTTTGCTAATATTTTTGCCAGCATTTTTTTAAATGTGGAAATATTTCCATTTTTATACAATTTCAGTTCTAAATATAAGACAGGTTATTCTTTTCTTGTTCAAATTTAATCTTTAATTAGCCAAGTGATACCTAAAAACATTCCCTCCCTTAAAAACATTCTCACCTTTTAGAGAATACTTTAACTACCTTTAATCACCTCTACTCACCTCTCAGTCAAGGTTCCCAACACCCCTCTCACCACTGTCAGTAATTTGGAGTGGTATTTCCAAACTTTTTTTTTTTTTTTTTTTTTGAGACTAGGTCTCGCTATTTTTGCCCGTGGAACCGCAGGCTCTTGTTGCCCGGGGTACCACAGACTCGAGCAATCCCTAGCCTCAGCTTCCCAGGTAGCTGGGATGACAGGCGCACGCCACCACGCCCAGCTATTTTTTTTGGAACTAGGTCTCGCTACGGACCCCAGGTGGGACTCGAACCGCGATCCCTAGCCCCGGCCGCTTCATAGGCTGAAGCTTACAAGCACGAGCCACCGTGCCCGGCCCACCAAACTTTCTTCTGTATATTTATACTTACATATTTTACATATATTTATTTCCCTTTTCTCGCCGATAATGAACAAGCTGTGGAATTGTGCCCTGTGTCAGGCCCTGCAATTTGCTTTCTTTGTACAACATTGTGACTTGGAATTGTTTCCATTTCTAGAGACCTATCTCTCTATTATTTTCCATGGCTGCATAATATTCCCAGGCAGAGTTTATCTGTCCACCCCTCTTTACCCAGTGCTTAGGTTGTGGTCAGCTCTCACCATAACAATGATAGTAAAGACACTCCTTGCGTGCACCCTCTGGCACACATCCAAAGATTTCTGTTAGGTTTCTGATTTGAAAATGAGTCTGTATTTACAGCTGCTTGCAGAGCTTCATACTGTGTTTTTAGTTTGTTTTATCAAGTCTACCATCATTTTTTATTCATAAATTATTTCTTTGTATTTATTTATCTACATAATTGTTGATCCCTTGGGTATGCCCCGCCCCCATCCACCTTCACCCCGGACACTCCAACTCTTCTCTTGCTGCTGTTTCTTCTATCATGTTTTAGCCTATTGGTCTTTTTTCTTTACTGAAGCATTGTCCTTTTCCTGGGCAAGAATCTGCATTCCTGGGGCCCAGTAGATCATGTTGCTTAGATTTTCATTCTTGACTTTGTTCCACGCTTTCAGTCCAGCTCCTTTGGAGCCTATCAGTGCTTCGTCCTTCCTGTAGGTTGTCTCCTCTCCTCCATTTTGGTTTTAGTTCCATTTTGCTGCTTCTTTGCCATTTTTTCCTGGACTCTGGCTTAGGGAG
>PVHY01002495.1:29618-41967 GCA_004024945.1 Uropsilus gracilis
CCAAAAAAAAAAAAAAAAAAAAAAATGTAAAACATTTTCTTCCCTCTGAAAGGAAATCCTGCATCCATGAGCAGTCACTCCTCATTCCCCATCTCCCCTTCATCTCCTAACATCCATTACTCTACTTTCTGTCTCTATGGATTTACCTATTCTGGGCATTTCATTTAAATGAGCCATCTAATTTGTAGTCTTCTGTGACTGGTTTCTTTCACTGAACATAATCGTTTTAAAGTCCATCCACGTTGTAGGTGGTGCCGGTACTTCACACCTTTTTCTCATCAAATCATCAGCCATTCTTCTCTGGTGTGATGTTAATCCTAACAAAAACATCTTGAGGTAGGCACTATTGTTATAGCCCCCATTTTATAGATGGGAAGACAGGTGAGGGCTTGGAAAATGTTGTGACTTTCCCAAAATCATGAGGAGAGTAATAGCACAGCAGTTCGATGCCAGGTCTAGTTGAGTTCCCAAGCCTGAATCCTTGTAGCTAGCCAGGCTACAGCTAAGCAGAGGGGAGTGAAAAGTGTCTCGGGAACTTAATAGGTACATCACTAAGTCTCTTTCTTCGTGGCTGCCTCTGAGATACTGTCTTGCCTGCAGATGGCTGTCCCGTGAGGCCAGAGAGGGCAGGGCTATTTACCCCAGTGCCAAATGGCACCAGCTGGGACTCACATCACAGCCTGGGCCTGCTCCTGCAGTTTTTCTGACATCTCCCTCCTTTTTGGCACCTTCCCCCTCTAGCATTTCTCTCTCCAATCTGATGTCTTCACTTCCAATCATTTGGGACTATTACATCGGATTAGGATGTTATCTCTTTGTGAGGATGGAATGCCAAATAAATGATAATTGGCTCTCAGGGACCTGCAGTGTGTTCCATGAGAAAAGCAGATCTTGCTGCCTGAAATGGTCAGGGTTCTGCGCTCCAAAAATTCTGAAACTCACTATTCCCTGGGGTGTCTGCAGGGGTAGGAACTACAACCACTTAATGATGATAACAATAATGTCAACTTATTTTCTTCGAAGGGGACCTTTCACTTCCTCTTTGGATCTCTTTCCCTGAACCCAGTGACCTGGGAGTTTTTGAGAACTTTTTTTATGGGAGATTGAAACTTGAGGCCACGAAACCAGTAAGAGGGGGGAGCAGGGTTGGAGGCTGGTGCTGTTGGGCCCATGTCTGGCCCTGCCACATCAACTCCTCACGGATACCACCCTGCAAGGCTCATGTTTACCCAACTCCCCAGTAGAAGGCAATGCCCCTCGCACCTTAAATAAAAGCAGCTTTCTGTACTTTCACATTTAAATGGGGAGGTTCAGGGTGAGTATTTGCTTTTCTACAGTATCTGAGGCTCATGCTGACTCTGCCCTCACTTGCCATGTGACTGGGGGAAAGTTATGTCTTGTCTCTAAGATTCATCAGTGAGTTTTCCCACTTCTGGGGTTGAGGGAGATGTGATTGGAGAGTTAACTCAGCCTAGACATAATTTCCCAAAAAGCAACAAGAATTGAGACAGGACCCAGCACCATGCCTGGCTCCTCGTCCTGTCATGGGCAACTGGTACTTACAAACCCCGCCACCAGCAACTGGTACTATATGTCCTGCCAACTAAAACTCTGAACTAGTCTCCAGAGCCAACCCAGGTTTGAACAAGTCCCTCTCCGTGTTTTTCTTTGTCTCACCCTCAGCCTCTCTCTCTCTCTCTCTCTCTCTCTCTCTCTCTCTCTCTCTCTCTCTCCCTCCCTCCCTCCCAGCACATACTGTAGGCCACTTATTCATTCAACAAACATTTAAGAGTCAGGTGGGTAGAAGGCAGAGAGTACACACATCAGTCCTTACACAAAGCAGACAGTGACAGTGCTGGGAGCAAGGGAAAGGAGATCTGCTCTGGGTGATTCTGGGAAGAGGTGGCCTTTGGTTGAAAATTTCATAAGTGAAGAGGAGCAGGCATCCCAGGTAGAGTGCGCAGCTTGAGCAAAGTCTTGGAGTGGAAAACTGAAGGGCGCATTTGGGGACTTTAGGGAGCTTGGGGAGTGGGAGGGCTAGTGGGCATAAATATGGAGGATTCAGATGGGTGAGCCTCCAAGACCTTGAATGCCAAGCCAAAGATCTCAAACTTTCCCCTGAGGGGCTTCAATGGGGGAGGGGCCAGTTCAGACCTCTTCTCGTGTCTCCTTTAGACACTTGACTCCTTGTATCTTCGCACCAGCATTGAAGTCTAGGATGTGATTTCTGCTTTTACAAGAAGGGAAACTAAAGCCTCAGGGAGGTGAGCTGAAGTACATGTGGTTCACAGAGCTTCAGCAGCATAGCTAGGCCTGAGAACCATCTCCAGGGACTGGTTGGGAGGGTAGATGCATTGTGAGGGTGGAGCTGAGGACATCACGATCAGGTCAGTTTCTCCATCTGCAAAATGGACACATTGAGAGGGCACTCCCCAATCAGGTGTCCTGCTCCCAACAGCTTAGGTCACCCAAATCCTGCCTCCAACAGGCCACCACCACTCTCTCAAAGAGGCATGAAAGGTCACGCCTACCCTTTGACATTTTCCCAGAGATCCCTGTCCTAACACCCCTACCTCATCCCATCCCACCTCCTGGGAGTCTGGCCCCTCCCTGAGCTCCCTCATCACCAGACGCTGCTCATCTGCCATTAGTCACCAGTTGGTAGAAGAGCTCCTATCATTTCCCACCCACTGCCACCCCTCCCTCTTTCTCCTCCCAGCTCAAACATCCAGAGTCATCTTTGGCCAGGGGGTCCCATGTCCTTGAGGGCCTATGAGTCCCTAGGAGGGCCAGGGCCTAAGGGTTCAACTGTGCTATGTGACCACATGCGGTTTCTTCAACCTCTCTGAACCTTACTTCCCTCCCTCCCCTTCCTTCTTCCCTCCCTCCCCTTCCCTCCCTCCATCCCTCTCTCATTCCCTTCCTTCCTTCCTTCCTTCCTTCCTTCCTTCCTTCCTTCCTTCCTTCCTTCCTTCCTTCCTTCCTTCCTTCAGTTCTGTCTACCTCAGTCCTCCTTCCCACATGCCATGAACATTTATTGAATGTTCACTATGCACCAGACCATGGGTTAGAAGGATCAACCATTGTCCTTGAAGGTTTCCCTGCTCTAATGCTGCTGGGCCCTGCCTTATGCTTAGTGTAAAAGGAGGTTCAGAGAGGTGACATGACTTCCTGGAGGCCACACCTCTTAGAAGATACAGAACATGCTTGTAACTGATGCTCTGAATGTGACCCAGGTGTCTGAGGACCCATCCCTGAGAAGGCAGACAGGACTGACTCCTGAGCCATGAAAAAGTCAGTACAGACTTTCAGATGAGCCCAGGGTCCTCGCCGTCACATCCTGACCCTATGGCCATGGGCAAGTCACCTCACCTCTCTGAGTCCTGTTTCCCTGTTTAATAATGACAAAAGCATATTATGAGATCTGGGTGGGATATCGGGCCGGCAAAGGATAATTCAAAGGTTCTAAAACTTCAATTTTTTTTTTTTTTTTTGAGACTAGGTCTCACTATTTTTGCCCACAGAACCGCAGGCTCATGTTGCCCGGGGTACCACAGACTCAAGCAATTCCCAGCCTCAGCTTACCAGGTAGCTGGGATTACAAGTGCACGCCACCACGCCCAGCTATTTTTTTGGAACTAGGTCTAGCTACGGGCCCCAGATGGGACTCGAACCGCGATCCCAAGCCCCGGCCACTTCATAGGCTGAAGCTTACAGGCACGAGCCACCGTGCCCAGCCCTAAAACTTCACTTTTATTTCCACTTTAAGCCCCAGAAATGCCCAGGGAAGCAAAGGACCAATGTAGGATTTGGCATCAGCCGGTGACCTTAGGCACAAGACTTTGTAGGGGGCAAGGGATCTTCTTAGTGCCCTCAACTACTCCACACTGTCTGCAACCTGATTCACCATCTCACGAACCTCCATTGTGCAGAGGATGGAAAGTCCTGTCTCTTAATAATGGCATGACAAAGAGGTTTTAAGTGACATTTATTGTGTACCTGGTACTGAACAGACACATAACTGTTTCTGCTCCCTAGAGACAGTGACTCTTACTGTACCCATTTATAAAAGAGGAAACTGAGGCTTCAGAAACTTGCCCAGCCAAGGTCAACCAGCCCAGAATGATCTCACCCTTGCACAGCACCTCCCCTGCATGAAATAATGAAGGGCCCCCCAGCTTGCACTGTCTAGGGACCTTGAGCTTATGCCACCGTCTCTGAGCCCTTGCTTGCCCAACGAGGTAAGACAAGGCAGAGTTTCCCAGCCTCTCTAAACAGATGGGGAAATGGAGCCAGAGATAGACAAGAGTCCCCCGGTCTTGTCCTAGAGTCAGTCTCTGGCCCAGCCCAGGCTCTAGCTCTGCCTGTGGCTTCTCAAAGCCAGTCCTGATGCCCACCATCCCTGCTCTAGGGCTACTGAAGGCACTGCCTCACTCAGGTGGCTACAGCTCTATGGAAAGGGGGAGAGGACACAAGAGGAGGCAGCTGGCTGGGCCAGGACAGTCCTGGCAACAAGGACAAACTTGCTTGTCCTAATGGGTGTTCTACAAAGACTCAAGTTGACTTTTGTCCTCCAAAGAACTCCCAGGCCGGGTGACAAAGGAAAATTGATAGCAAAAAGTGGAGAACATGTCATTTTCTAATGGAGAAGAATGGACAGAGGCAAAATCCATCCTTTCACTTGGGCAAGGCTGGTAGAAAAGCGGACAGTCTGTAGCCTTCCTTCTGCATAGCCTGACTGACCTCAGGCCTCCTGATTTTTTTTGAGGCCCCTATACCTCCCAAGAGCTGGTTCCAGCTCTCTTGACATTTCTGCTCCTCCCTTACTATGCCCACCATGTCCCACTGCCCTGAGTGCTCCCCTCAATCATGTAGTTGAGTCTTACTCCAGTATGGAGAGAGGAATCCTTGCTCCCATTTTGCTGAGGAGCTGGTGAGGAGCTGAGTGGGAACGCGTCTTCCTAGTGGACATTCTCTCACCCTGCCTCTTCTCGGGCTCTGGTCAGGTTCAGAAACAGTTTCTAAAGCAACACCTGCACCTTGGGCAAGAACAAGGCCTGCCAGATCAGCAGCATAAAACAGCCCATCACGAGTTTTATCGTTAAGACCCCAACCAGGGCCCATCTGACTCAGTAACAAACCTCCACTGAGGTCACACAGGCTTATTCCCTGCTGTGCCACAGAGGAAAGGAACTGTGGTCAGTTTTGTAGCATAAACCTTTCGATAGATGTGGAACTTGTTCTAGAAAAAGGACCAAGGGAGGCCCACAGGCCCCTGTCTTTCCAGGAGTCCTCTCTGCTCAGGTCACTTGGTAAGAAGCTGACTGGGAGGACAGGGGATCAGCAGGACTGGGGTGAGCAGTGGTCCTCCAAGATGCTAGGTATGAGGAGTTTAAAGGCTGTGTCCCTGGAAGGTTGATTTTGTTCCAGTCTAGGACATAGTGGACTCTTTAAGATCAGTAGAGGCAGAGAAGGAGGAGGAGCATGGGAAGAGGAGAATGTGAATGGAGGGAGAGGGTAAGTGGATGGATGGATGGATGGATGGATGGATGGATGGATGGATGGATGGATGGGTGGATGGGTGGGTGGATGGGTGGGTGGATGGATGGGTGGATGGATGGGTGGGTGGGTGGGTGGGTGGGTGGATGGATGGATGGATGGATGGATGGACAATTAGACAGAATTTGGGGTGAGAATGAGGGACAGATTGGGGTTTGCTACAGTAAGAGATGGGGATTTGTCAGTATATCTGTGTATCTGTCTCTGCATCCAAGTCTGCATGTAGGTCCATTTCTTAGCACTTGCATCTTTGTCTGGGGGTGTCCCCATCTGATGGATTTTGGTGTCTAGGAGCTGGGGGTATCTGGATACCTGCTTAAATGTGTATCCAAAGCTGTGTGTGGCTCTTGGTGTGTCTGGCTGTGTCTATTTCTGTGGTTTTAATCTGAGCTGGTGCCTGTGTCACTGCGTCTGAGTGTCCATCCACATCACTGCATCTCTGGTTATCACTGTGTCCGCTCCATGCGTGTGTGTGTGTGTGTGTGTGTGTGTGTGTGTGTGTGTGTGCTCTCAGCCCTGGGTCTGCTCACCATGGGTCCATGTCTGGTACCCAGGTGTTCCTAGTACCGTTCTGTGTCCTGGTGCCGTTCTGTGTCTCTATCAGTGAATGTGTGTTTTTGTGTCCATATGTCTGTTGTCCAGGGTCTGCTTCTGTGTGTCCAGGTAGGTCTCTGTCCTGGTCTAAATGTCTCTGTCCCAGCCGTCCTAGCCGCACACTCAGTTCTTTATCCAGGGGGCGCCCTTGCCCGGCTGTCGCTCCCGCTCCCTCTCGCCACCTCCTGCCCCAGGGTGCGTCCCAGCTGGGCGTGAACGTCCTAGAATGGGCAATGGTAGCCTCACCGGTCCCGCCTTCTCGCGCGGCCCCGCCCCCAAAAGCGGGCTATAAATTCACTTCGCTCCCAGCTCGCTGTGCCCGCCGCCAGTGGTCGCACTTGGAGGGTCCTGCCAGAAGTTGAAGAGCCACCGCCACTCTCTGACCATGGCTGAGGGTGAGTATCAGGGTCAGCCTCGCCGCTGCTGCTGCCGCCGCCCAGGGCCCCAGACCTGTCATCCCTGCCTGGTCTCAGCGGCTGGATCTGTGGTAGGCGTGAGGACCTGAAGAGGGCTCAATTCATAAGTTCTGATTTGGAGAGCAAAGGCGGGACTGGACTGGGTGAAAGGTGCCAGGCTCCCAGTTCTGCCTCTGGAATTTCAGTTTCCCCACCCCTAGGGCATATTAGTTAACCCCTGCCTCACCGGGTCAGGTGAGGCATGTAGCAAACTAAAAAGTCCCAGAGGACCACTGTCCCTTGTCCCCAGTCAGTGAGTGGGGACTTACCCTCGATGTGTGCCAGGTGGCTTGATGCCAACAAAAAAGTGCTGGTCTGGTCTCAAAATACTTTAATTTGATTATTAGCCCTGCCAGCAGGGAGGAGGTGGCACACTCTCCCTAGTGGTATGCAAGCCCAGTCTGGCTGCTGGGCCAGGGGACAGAGAGGAGATTCCAGCATTCTAGGGGAAGTGAGCTAAGAGCAGGCATGTTCTCAAACATCCTTCTTGCCCTCAAGCTCTGCAACCCTATTCCTGGGCCATGTATTGGGTCCAGTTTCCCTTCCCTTTACCACACCAATATTAATGCCAGCCCCTGCTACATCGGTCTGCAAGGGCCGAGAAGAGTGGAGAAGGGACTCAATTAATTTCCTACCTGCCACTTACACACACACACACACACACACACACAGTGGCAGTACTGCCTTAGGTCTCAGAGAAGAGATTTCTGCAATGGAAGATGTCCCTGCACTCATGCTACTGAGTGCAGCACCCTGGCTGATTCTGGGGTTCAGCCCTCTGGAGCTGGTCTGTGCACACTGGAGCCCCAGGGAGGAGGTGGCCTGCAGAGAGGCGCTGGGAGCAGAGAAAGCTAGAGGAGTTGTGGACGCACTCCCTGTGGAGTCATAGGCCTCTTCTGTTTCTCTCTGGGACCAGGTCATCAGCACATGGGATCAAAAACCAGCTCAGAGATGGCTGTCACCTAGGGGATCACCTGTCCCCAATGCTATTTCCTGTCCTTAAGAGTGGGCCGCAGTGGGCTTGGAGGACCCTGCAGCTGCCAGCTGTGATGGCCCTTTGCTCCAGTGGCCACATCTACAAGGTTCCCAATGGCCTGGAAGACCTCAGGTCCTTTCTTGGTACAGAAAGACTATGATTCTAGACCTCAGTGTTTTTGCATTTTGAAGGTGGGCATCATTTCTGTAACTAGCAAGAACACCAAGCAGGGACGAATCACCTGTTCAGGTCTCCCAGGTCTCCCTGTCCTGCTTAAGTTCTCTGAGACTGAAGCTTCTCAAAATATAATTCTTCACCCCAGGCCAGGAGGAAATCTCTTTTTCTTTCCTGTGGCCAATGGGTGTCTCTCTGTTGGGATTTCAGGGGATTGGTTTTCTTGATCTCTCTTCTCAGGCTTTGGAAGAACCCAGGAAGGAAAGGGGAAAAAGGAGTTATGACAGGAGTGGAGAACAAACCTGAGGGCAAGTGACAGTGACAGCTTGAGATCATGGGCATAGAAGCCTCTGCTAGTCACTGGGTGTTTATACCTGACTTGTTCTTCAGCAGAAGATCGAGGTCCAAGTTCTCCCCAAATGAGAGGGACTTGAGACTGGTGGGAGCACCTGTGTAACTTTACTGCCAGGCGGGAGCATGGGTTAATCCCTGAGCCAATGATAGCCTGGGCAGTGGACATTCTGATTGGCTGGCCCTGGTAACATGACTGTGCCCCCAAATGAAGGGGGGGTGCAGTCAGTTTCATCAGTTAACATAAATGACAATGAAAAAAAGGTGGTTTTCAAAGGAAAAACAAGCAGCTATAACTAGAGATTGGGAAATCCCTACACTGGGGCCTCTGTTAGACTATGTCTGCCTTGCCCTCTGCTCCACTTACAGACTTCCTAATCTTGACCTTGATTAGGTCAGGCTGAGGTTGCCATGGTTCATTAGATCTGTGCTTCTCTCTGATCCCACCAATCATTCCTACCCTCATCCCTGAAGAGACAGCTCCCTTGAAGTTATAAATAGAACCTTTCTGTCATGCTCCTACCCTGGGCTAAGTCTTGAAGAAAGGACCAACATCTTATAGACCTCACAGCACAGCAGCCTGGAGGCACAGGGAAGGAGACACAGAGAGGGAGAGACACCTGTCCACAGTCACACAGCTGTGCAGCAGAATTGAAATCCAAGTCTTCTGAACATTCCACACTTCTTTTTATTTTGAAAACCTCTAATCATAGAGAGTTTTAGCATATGTAAAGGTTTGAGAATAAATATCTCTTAGCAGCCAATCCTAAGTACCAGCAACCTATGGTTATTCCTGCCTCCTTCCAATTATTATTTGAAAGCAAATCTCAGACAGCACATCATTTCATCTGTATAAAGGATAGGAATTCTTTTTTAGACATAAACAAATTAGCCACAACTATTTAATATCATTATTTCATTGGATTTTCAGTTGTCTCATACAATAAAGTAATGAAAAATTTTAATAGTGCTTTAAATCAAGATTCAAATAATGGTATGGAGTGTCTCTTAAGTTTCTCTAAATAGATTCTCCCTTCAATTTTTTGGTTTCATTTTCTTTCTTATAATTTATTAGCTTAAGAAACCAGATGCAAACAGTTGGCAATATATCAAATGTGTAACTAATAACTTTTTATGGAATTAGAAAATCCCTTAGATCTTTAAACATTTAGAAAATGTTTACATATTTTCATATATTTTACATGCTTTTCATTTAGATTTGTCCTTGGCTTATTTTGGATTGTTATTGAGAATTACAAAATTTCTGGATCATAGATGCCACTTCAAAATGTAAAAATATTAAAGGGCTTCCTTGCCATCTTCTAACAGTGTTTCAATAATCAAAAGATAAATGATATGCTAAAAAGAAAGAAAAAGAAAGTGCAACCAGAACCTTTGCCTGTAAATTCCCCAGACGATGAGTTGTGTTGCCTGCATCCGGTTTCTGGGTTTAATGTGTTCCTCAGTCCTCTATATTTTCTGAAAATGAACTTAAAAGGGAAAACCTGTGTGACTGACCTAAACCAGAAACTCCTCTTCGTAACAAAAGCATCCTCCAGTAATGAAAGAATACCTTCTTTATTAAACTGTTGTTATGTGCCAGGCACCTTGTTAAGCAACTCACCATAGTCGTGAGGTGGATTCTGTTGTCTTCACCTGTGAACAGATGGGGAAACTGAGGCCCAGAAAATTTGGGTTGCCTGAGATCCTGTGACTGGGAAATGGCAGAGTTTTCTCTCAGTTAGCCACAGTGGGCACAACCTGGTAATTAGGAGTTAGGGAGATGTGAGTCCCACTAGCCCCTGGGTGTTGGGGCAGGGTAGAGGGTCAAAGGAGAAACTGTTTCCATTATCTCAAGGATGCTGGTTATCCCCAGGAGAGGTCCCACAGAGGGATCACAAGTGGCCAATGTCACAGCTGGCAGAGGGATGCCAACACAGCATATGCCCCTCCTGCTGTCTCCTCAGAGTTGATTGTGGAGAGATGTGACATGGAGCTGGAGGCCAATGGCCGTGACCACCACACGGCTGACCTGTGCCAGAAGAGGCTGGTGGTTCGGCGGGGTCAGCCCTTCCGGTTGACACTGCACCTGGAGGGCCGGGGCTATGAGGCCAGCGTGGACCGCCTCACCTTCAACGTGGTGACAGGTGAGTACCTCCTCGCTAACCTGCTTCTCCACCCAGCTTGCCCTGTTCCGTGATTTCTTTATCCCCTCACACACATGACTCTATTTCTTTTTGCTGCCTGGGAAATTCTGAGCAGTTTTTGGCCCATTTTACAGATGAGAGAAACCCAAAAGGTAAAGAGATGCCCCTCCTTGTTACCAGCCTTGTAAGAAGTCTACTCCTGTTTTTCTAAGAACCTGTTATCACTAGAGCTGGAGATCCATTTATCACTCAGGTCCATCAATATCCTTGCCTGCTCTTTCTCACATCAAAGCAACTTTCCAATAGCCAAACTCCAAGCAAGCAGTCCAAGCCTCTGGGATCAAGCCCAATTCCCATCTGAGTAGAAGAGAGAACCCAGATGACTTCTCTGAATGGGCAGTTTTGTGTCCCTGTAGTCCCTTCTCCAAACCTCAGGGGGTTGCCTCAGGCTTTGGGTACGGACAGAGAGGCTTAGGTTCTGATACCCACTGGCCTACCTCCCAACTGTGTTGCCTACTGTGTGGGTGTAGGAACGAATAAGTGCCCCCAAACTGACAGAAGGTGATTTGAGTCCAAAGAACAAAGCAACCATCTCTGTTAATCACATTTAAAAAATATTAAGAGCCGGGCACGGTGGCTCATGCCTGTAATCTTCAGCCTATGAAACAGCCGGAGCTAGGGATCACGGTTCGAGTCCCGCCTGGGGCACGTAGCCAGACCTAGTTCCAAAAAAACAGCTGGGCATGGTGGTGCGCGCCTATAATCCCAGCTACCTGAGAAGCTGAGACTGGGGATTGCTTGGGTCTGTGGTACCCCGGGCAACAAGAACCTGCGGTTCCACGGGCAAAAATAGTGAGACCTAATCTCAAAAAAAATAATAAATTAATTTTTAAAAATAATAATAAAATAAAAAATATTAAGGGCAACTTGTATGGAAGGGGCCTCAGTGTAGATAGGACTTGAGGTCGAGGCAGAATCCACACCACCCATGCTGACAAGGGTCTTCCACCCTGCCTAGTACATGTGGTTATTCTTATGTGGGACTGATGATTCCACATGCATCTTTGTACTGCTGAGATCAGTGGAGTTGTAGGTGGCTCATGAGTACAGGTTAATTCACCTGCAAGAATCAGTGGGGAAACTGGCTGTCCTCCCTGGGTAGGACATTACTGGTTAAAGATGGTGTCCATACAAGATGGAGTCATTTTACACTTAGCCTCTCTGAAGGTGAGTTTCAGCAGGTGAAAAACATTCAGAGTAAGGGGTTGCTCTGAGAGAAGGGTCTGACAGGAGGTAGGGGGTGTAGATGTTAGTGGTATGCTAGTTTTGCTCCAGGTGATTCAGTGATGGGCAAGGGGATGTTGAAGCTGTGATCACCCTATCCCCAGATGTCCAGTGCCCAGCCTTCCTTGCTCACCATTCCTGGGAAAGTGACCTTGAACATGAAATCTGTTGTTTTGCTTTCCGGTGGGAACCACCCCCTCAAAGGTCAGTGAGGGACCACCTGGCTGGAACTGTGGCCCAAGGGTAAGGAAAGGTCAGTTCTTTCTGAGGTCTCTCCAAGAGCAGATCGAGAACAGCAAGCAGGAGCTGCACCCCCTGGCTGAGTCCCATATTTACCTGAAGCCTGTTTGATAAGGCTTATCACAGTGCCTGCAGACTGGGCAGGATATCCCCTCCATCCCTTTCCTCTCTTCCCCACCCCTCCTGGCAAGGACACACCCACTACCCAGGAGCACCCCCCCCACACACACATCCAGCACCCTTGAGGCTGTTCTGAGGGCTGTGCTCAGCAAGTTTCTGATCTTTCTGGCCTCAGTTTCCCTCTCTGTAAAGTGGAAGGCGGAGCACATGACAGTTCAGGGGAAGTTATGGTATCCTAGAAGATACTGGGGTGATGGGATGGTGGAAATCACTGGGGTGATGGGATGGTGGAAATCACAACAATGGGGCACCTTCAGGATGAGGATGCGTCCTCAGCCTGAGCCCTCCAGTATGTAAGCATCTTGAAACCCCCTTTTACAGATGGAAACACTAAGGCTCAGAAAAGTCAAATGACTTGCTCAGATCACCACAGCAGGATCCAAACCCCA
>PVHY01002495.1:42067-126126 GCA_004024945.1 Uropsilus gracilis
CCCTTTCTTTCTCCATCTTCTCCATTTATCTAGACAGCCTAATAGTTAGCCCCAGGTTCACAGCTGGGGGTGGAGACCAACTGACCTTTCTACCCCAGCAACTAATCTGTTCTCCAGTCTCTGTTGACTTATCTCAAACCACAGCCAGTGAGCCCTGGTCATTTCCATAGCCCCTGCTAGCATCCATGCAAGGTGGATACTTCCCAGGGGTGTTCCCAGGTTCCCTGTCTGAGCAATGAGACCTTCTCAAGGTTGGGAAGGTCTCCCAACATTACTAAGAAGCCAGGCTTTGCCCCTCAAGTCCTGACTTGGGTCAGCAGCCAGTCACAGATCTGAGCTGAGCACCCTACTGCTATGTTGGGACATTCTAGCTGTGATGATCCTGTACCATTTCTGCAGGGAAACTGAGGCCCAGAGAGGCGAAAGAGCTGACCAGGGTCACTCGGTCAAAAGAATGTGTGATCAGACCCCAAACATACTCAAATGCTACATATTCACCCAGGCATTTGGAAATCTGACAGGCTCTCTTAGGGGGTTCAGACCACAGTAGACAAATACCATCCTTGTTATAAGAAAAACTCTGCTTCCCTCCAAAGGGGGGGCAGAGCCTGGGGGTGAATGAGATGGAGTGAGGTCAGCCTGAAGAAGTAAAAAGAACCCTTATGAGGTGAATAGAGGGCTATACTCTTGAAAGTTCCTCCACACTCCCCACCCCAGCCTGCTGTCATATGATCTGGGATAGTGGCCAGGACCCCTCAGGTCTCCAGGGTCATTTATGCCCAGAGTGGATCCTGAGGCATTTCTGGCCCCACCAAGCGTACCAGGTGGAACCACAGCTTACGTGAACAGCTGTGGGGCTGTGAGGACATCTTGTCCATGCCCCACCCTCCAGGGGAGCTTGGAAGAAAGGGGTGTGTGTATGCGCGTGCCCACGTATGTCCACACATGGTTAAGAGAGCAAGAAAGGGAAGTGTGTTTCCGGAAAGGTCCCCAAGGGAATGTCAACAGTGACTATGGCCATGGGACCTGGTCCAGGTTGGTCACTAAGGTGACCAAAGAATCAATTATCCAAACAGACACATTTCTTTCTTTTTTTCCTGAGAATGAAAGGGCACCATTAATAATTGTGCTGGGAACACAGATATAAACTGGAACTGCCCTGGACACACTGAGACATAGGGTCACTTTGACTTTAGCGCCCTCATTCTCAGTTTCCATAGCTGTAAAGTGGTTTAACTGAACTAGACAGTTTCTGCATTCCACTCCAGCCCTCAAAACCTGTTATTTGCTGAGGATTCTGAATTTGTATGGTTCCCTTTGGTGACATTGAGGCAAGCTCACATTTACTCTATAATTATGTGCTAGTCTTTGTTTTAAATGGTTTCTGTGATTGACTGAATCCTCTGTACAGTGCTATGAGATGATAGTGGCAATAACAAACAATGCCTTCTGTTTATTGAGCAGTTACTGTGTGCCAGGCATCTTGCAGTGCACTTTATTTGTCTTACCTTCTCTGAGCTTCACGGTGACCTCACAAGCAGGTACAACAATTGGTCGCTTTTTACAGATGAGGAAACTGAGGCACAGAGAAGCAAAATAGCTTGCCCAATATCACAGAGCCAGCTTCAGACTTGGGATTAGACCTTCTAAGACAGGAGACTTAAGCTTATTTTCTTCTTTGATGATTGTAGATCAGAGAGGCCTGATGATTGAACCCAGGTCACACAGCATTTAGGGCCAGAGTGCTGTGGTGAGAATAGTGGGCTGGATAGTGCTGTAGTGGGGATAGGGAATGGGAATCAGATATAGGCTGTTTCTCAGCCCCCGGTGCTATCTGATTTCTCCCTTCAAATGCCAACTCCAGTAATCAGGGAGCATTTTGAGGCTTACGGTAGGTTCCTGGCACCCAGACAGCAGGAGGCCTGTGTCATGCCTGTTAGTTCATGGTTATATTTGGACCTGGGTATGGGTGGAGCTGGAGGTGGGGAGCAGCGGGTGGGTGCTGGGAGGAAGCCCCCAGTGAGCAGGGCCCCGTAGTGTCAGCAGTGGGTGGGCAGTGTTGCAGGGAGGAGATGAAAGAATAAAAATAAACTCTCCCAGGCAGCCGCCCAACTGAGAAGAGAAGATTCTGTTTCTCCTCTCTGTTGCCCAAGTCCAGAAAGGTGGCCAGCCCCTCACCCTTCCATGACTCAGACCTGCCTACATGGGCCAGGCCCTCCCCTCCACTTAAAAAGCAGCCTGACCCTGTAGCTCAACGAGCCCAGAGCCCCCGTGTGGGAGCCCGTGGGAGCACTTGGGCTCTGATGCTGACTTACCTGGTAAAGTGTAAGGGCAGCCGGGCTCGGTGGCACGTGCCTTTAAGCGCAGCCTTAGAGCATGACTGAGACTAGGAATCGCTTGAGACCGCGGGTTCAAGACCCGCCCAGGGCACTATAGCAAGACCCATTCTCAAAAAATAGCTGGGTGTGGTGGTGCGCACCTGTAATCCCAGCTACCTGGGAAGCTGAGGCTGGGGATTGCTTGAGTCTGTGGTACCCCGGGCAATGTGAGCCTGTGGTTCCCCAGGCAAAATAGTGAGACCTAGTCTCAAAAAAAAAAAAGTGTAAGAGGTAGGCTGTGGGGTGGTGAGGGATGCCTCTGACCTGCTCCTTGGAGCTGCCTGTGGAGACACCGGCCAAGAGAAACACCCCTAGACATCATGCCCACCATCAGCCCCTCTGTTAGCCCCCGGAACGGGGCACAGGGCCCAGGGAACATCAGAGTACCCACTCAGAAGCTTCCTTCATTTTCTGAAAGGAAAGTACGAAGCCAGCTGTAAAGAATGTAGGCAGCCAAGAAGCATCCTGGGAGTGTCTTCTTAATTCCCACCTGGTTGAAGAGAGACGAAGTGAGTGGCATAGTCTGCCCACAAGTCACACCAGCTCACAGCAGTAGGGTGGACACCGTGAAGCCCATGGGACCCCCAGGTGTGTCCAGGCCTACCTGGTCATCCCCCGCCCCCACCCACCTACTCTCACTGCCTCACTTTCTCCCTTCACAGGCCCAGCCCCCAGCAAGGAGTCAGGGACCAAGGCCCGATTCCCACTGTCTGAAGCTGTGGAGGAGGGTACCTGGACAGCAGCTGTGGTGGACCAGGAAGGCCTCACCCTCTCACTGCTGCTCAGCACCCCGGCCAATGCCCCCGTCGGCCTGTACCGCCTCAGCCTGGAGGCCTCCACCGGCTACCAGGGCTCCAGCTTCGTGCTTGGCAACTTCATCCTGCTCTTCAACGCCTGGTGCCCAGGTGAGCCACATGCCATCCACAGCAGGGAGGAGTGATAGGCGGGGCCCCTGTGGGTTGGGGGAATGGGGAAGAGAAAGCAAGGGGCAATGAGTGAATGAGTGAGGCACTTGGCATGCCAGCTCTGCGCTCCAGCCTCTCAGTCCTGAGTGTGAGTACTTTCGTTAGCCCCATGTTCAGAGGAGGCCATGGGTTTGCGGGAACAGAGTACCCACACCCCCCCACCCAGGGCGCTCCCCCCATGTCTGAGGTTCCTGTGTTCCCCTGGCCCTGTGAGGTGGGTGTGAAGGCCCCCCAGCTTCAGAAAACCTAAGAGAAAAACACCTACATGCCGTGCCCATCAGCTCCTCCGTTAACCGCCAGCAAGGGGGCTTCAGACAGGGCCCCAGTGGACATCAGAGAACTAGGATCCAGCTCATTTTCTGAAAGGGATCATTTGAGAAACTGGGTGTCCAGCTGATACCTGGATCCATGGCTCTACGCCTGTGTTGAATCTCACCACGGGAAGGGGAAACAGAGGGAGGCAGTGGGGGTGGGGTTGGCCAGGATTGCTGTAAGGAGCAGTTTCATTAGTCAAGTGCCTCTAAACACTATCGCAGTTATTCCTCTCAACAATCCCAGGAGGGTGATGTCAGTGTCCTCGTTTCAGACGGGAAATGGACTCAGGGATGTGAAGTGGCTTTTTGCAGCAACTTCTTTAAGTAAGTGAACAGAGCTGGACAAAACTTGACAGTCATAGGGAGAGCTTGGATGCCCTGAGGCTGACGCAAGCAGGAGGGAGTTGGCAGGAACCACCACACCCCTGCTCAAGCCTCAGTTTCCCCATCTAGTGAACAAGGCGATGGGATCTGGCCTCTGCGTCCTTCCATCTCCTATGTAGCAGGGAGAAGTCTTGGGCTGACAGCAGCCTGGGAGTAGGTGTCCATCCTCAAAGCCTGGCCTGAAGCAGAAATTCTGCCTCTCCAGCATCAGGCAAACCAGCTTCTTACTGGGTTTTGGCTTGTCTCCACCCCCCCCACCCCCCCACCTTTCCCCAGTTTGGGCTATTTTATATCATATCTGAACAGAACAATTTTTTTCATTTTCTCTTTTATAAATATTGTTTATTTTAAATTGAAATAGTGAGGTGTGAGAACATCCACCTCAGGGGTGACAGAAAAACAGCCTTCCCTTGATGCCCCTCCTTGGGCAACACTGCCGGGCAGTTGGTGAGCCTGGGGAATGTTTCAGGGGAATGTGTCACAAGTTCCTATACTTGTGGGGTTTTCTGTCACTCAACATCAAAGGAGCTCGCAGTCCATAGCAACCCCCAACTTGGCTTTACTTAGGGGCCCTCCGCCTCGTTCTGCATGCACCTGCTGCTTCTTTTTAAGAGCTTTCCTGGAACTCGCCCTTGTGGACAGTTCACTCTCCTGGCCCCACCCCTGAACTTGAGGTCATCATCAACGGCTCATCAGAGGGAGATGTTACAAAGAGCACTCTGGCTCACATGCCCTGAAGCCACATGATATGCTTCCTGGGGACAAAGGTGGTTCTGCCACTTCCTGGTTCTCACTGGGCCCCTGTATTCCTGTCAGTGCCTTTGGAGCAGAACCTATCAGTTTTCCCCTTCCCTGCACTGCAGGGTTGCAGAGTCCAGGAAGCTGGGAGTAAGATCCTGGGGATATCCTTGCCTCAGGTCCTGACCTGGCAATTTGTGGTGGCTCACATCCTAGTGGGAGCCTGGGGGAGGCCGCAGAGCGGGTGATATGGTGGGAAGGTGATATGGGTGATAAGGCAGGAAGCTGGCTCTGGTGGGCGTGGGGTGTCAGGCCAGGAAACTGCTCTCTGGACTGGTTGGCCTGTGGCATGGCCCCATCCCTGAGCTCCCGGAAAGGACCAGTGGGAGCCAGACTTGAAACCAGTTATGTGTGTGAGGTTTCTGCCCCCAGGACTCCACTCTTGTTCGGGAGCTGGGAGCTGGCACTAGGGGCTTCCCAGTTCAGGTGTCTAGGTTTGCGTAGGAGCAGTTCAAAAGTGCTGACAAACCCCTAGCGCCGGAGACTTTCTCTTTCTACACCACCAGTCATACCGGGCACAGTGGCTCATGCCTGTAAGGTTCAGCCTATGAAGCGGGGCTAGGGATCGCGGTTCCAGTCCCGCCTGGGGCCTGTAGTGAGACCTAGTTCCAAAAAAATAGCTGGGCGTGGTGGCACACACCTGTAATCCCAGCTACCTGGAAGCTGAAGCTGGGGATGGCTTGAGTCTGTGGTACCCCGGGCAATGTGAGCCTGTGGTTCTGTGGGCAAAAATAGCGAGACCTAGTCTCAAAAAAAAAAAAAAAAAAAAAAAAATCTACACCACTAGTTGATTCATAGCAACAGTTCAAATCCTCAGGTTCATTATGTTGCGGTTTCTGAAACCAAAGAGCAGGTTACATGGGACTCTGGGCCATGTTCACATTTGCTCTCCTTCTTGGGAGAGCAATTTTTGCTGCCTAGGGACCTGAGGGAAGGAGAGGGGGCAGGTGTTGGGGAGGGAGGAGGAGGGAGGAGGAGAGGGGAGAGGGAGAAGAGGGGAAGGGCAGCTACATTGCCAGCCCAGGAACCTGAAGCCTTCCCCAGGTCGACCTCAGTGGGTATATGCCTGAGGCCTGCGTGCTTTCTAGGGCCTGTGAAAATGTTTTAATTTCTTTTAAAATTAAAAAATGTTTTAATTTCTTTTAAAATTAGAAGGAAAAAGGCGAACATTTATGTCAGAGAATGTTTTAATATATAATGTCACGATAGTCATCTTTACACCGATGCAGATACAATCTACACATTTTAGTATTTTCTATTTGACGGAGGAAGGGGCCCATGGAGGCAAAAGAACTCAGGGCCTACCACCAACATCATACGTGACTCTGGGTTTACCCTTCCCTGGGAAGTTAAGAGGAGAAAGGCCCATCTGACCTTTGCACTCTGGCCCCTCTGGCCCCAAATTCTCTGCCCCTTTTCCTGTCCTCACGGCCTTTCCAGGAGCCTCACCTTAATTCTCTCTGGGCCTCGGCTTAGAATGTGACCCTTCCTGACCCCCAAGCTGCATTGACCTTTCATGGCTGTCTCTCTAACCTGAGTCGTGCCCCTTTCTCATGCTGACTCACAGCTTTAGCTTGCAAAAGCCTCTTCAGGTGTGCGATCACATTTAGATCTCTAGCACACTGAGGTATGAGGGAAAGGAGACGTGACCTTCCTAGGGTCACACAAGTGAGGATCACATCTAGGCTTTCCTGACTCCCAGCCCAGTGCCCCCTTGTCTCTAGTTTTGGCATCTGTCCTCCTAGCTAGAGAATATTCCTGGGCCTCAGTCTTCCCTTCAGTACAATGGGGCTTTTAAATCCCTTCCACATACACCTCTGATGGAGATGGAATAGTATGTGTCATATGGATGGCATATTAATAATGAATATATGTCATATGCTTATCACAGGTCCTGGTGTGTGGCAAGTATTGGATCAGTGGTCGCACTGGCACTGACACCCCCTTGTCTCATTGATATGTGGTTATTGATTAATGATCAGATTTTCCCCCATTAAAGATAGAAATACCCTGCTGCTATGTCTTTGGGGACCCTGGCCTTCCCTGACCCAGAACTGAAGCTCTTTCCTCGCCCCTCACAGCGGATGCTGTATACCTGGACTCAGAAGAGGAACGCCGGGAGTACGTCCTCACCCAGCAGGGCTTCATCTACCAGGGCTCAGCCAAATTCATCAAGAGCATACCTTGGAACTTTGGGCAGGTAGGTCACACCCTGCTCTTCTCCACCAGCTCAGGCCCGTTGTGAACCTGTGCTGTATCTGAGGCAGTCAACGCGAGTCTCAGAGTTGCCACCCCATGTTCACAGATTCAGAGAGGCGCTAAGCCAGGTTTGAGGTCACACCGCAGAAAATTACCCTCTTTATCATCTTAGATTCCAAATCACAGAAGAATTGGGAGTTGGGCTGGCAAGTGCTTCAGGAAGAAGGGAAATATTCAACACCATATATCAAACACGATGCGGTAGGCCATGTGCTGAGAGGCAGCTTCAAACGATTATCTCGTACAGTGGTCCTCAAACTTGACTATCCATCAGAATCACCACAAATGTGTGTCTAAACTTTTCAGAACACAATCTTTGCAAACAAAAGACTGGAATCTGTGGCTCCTCCAGGGCATGGCTGTGTAGGCTGGGCTGTGTAGACTCAGCTGGATGGCTCATCCCTGTATGACCTGAAGCTCTGACCTCAGTTTCCTCCTATGAATGTTGGGGATAATACCTACAATAATATCTGCCTACAGGCCCTCAACTTGCTGTGGGGTGTATATGAAATGATGGTATTGAAAGACACAGCATATCAAAAATGGAATTGGTTTCCATTTCCATGCCTCTGTGTTCTCCCTGAGAAACAAAACCAACGCCTCCCTTTCTTTTTTTATTTTTTTTAATTTTTATTTTTTTTTATTGATTGTATACACACACATATACATGTATATAAATTACATCATTGTCCACCCCGAGGTTCTCCCATCACCTAATCGCCTGTGAACTATATTAACCTTTTGTGCCCTCCCCGTCATTTTCACCCATCTTCCCTTTCATTTTGGGAGTTCCTGTCCTGTGACTAGGCTTGTGCTGGGTTGGGGACATGGCTCTAGCAAAGCTGCCCAGAGTCATCACACCCCGGGGTAGTAAGACCTAAAGGAAGGAAGGGAATGACTGTCCTTGGGGGTTGGCTGTTCTGAGCTGGGTTTTGAAGGAGGGATTGCCTGGTGTACTCGGCAGAGGGAACTGTGTGAGCAAAGCTCGGTGCTGGGAAAACTCATGTTGTGCTTAAGAGATGGACTGTAGCTTAGGAAGCTCTATATGTGAAGGAGCCCTGAGGGATGACATGGGAGAAGTCAACAGTGACTAGGTTGAGAACAGCACCAATGTCAGGCTGGTGGTCAGAGGACTTGACACCACAGGACCCTTAAACAGAAAGTTCACACCATGGAGGGTAACCTGTGACAGGTCTGGTTTGGAACAAGACCACAAAGCTGGGGTGCAGGGGCTGATGAGAGAGAGCCTTTGAACAGGTCCGGTTGGGTGGTTCAATGGAAGGCGACAAGGAGGGGAGTCCTGCTTTTGATAAAGACTTTTGAGTTGTAAGGATAAGTGTGTGTTATGCAGAGAGTGGCGGAAGAGCATTTCAAGTGGAGGAAATAGCAAGTGCAAAGGTCCTGAGGCATGGAAGCCAGGCAGAATAAGTGTGGATGAGAGTAGTGAGAGCTGAGGTCAGAGATAGGACACAGGACATAAAGGACCTCAGGGAGAAGTGATTTTACTCTAGGTCGAGTGAAAACAGGAACGATGAGATTAGATTTATATCTCCAGTTTTCCTCTGTTCCAATCAGAGTAGGGTGGGGGGTGGGGTGGGGAGGAGAGCACTCATCAGCTCTGCTGGGTGTGTCACACTTCAGAGGAAATAGGAGATTTGGTCAAGCAGGGAGAGGAAAGGGGCAGTGGCAGGGCCAGAGGTGACTGAAGGGAAGGAAAATAGCAGGGACACTGGGCTTCCCAGCCTGTGGGCTCTCATCCAGATTGCTAGGCTCCTTCAGCCAGGCCCCAGAGGCAAACAACATCCCTCGCCCTTTCTCACATGCTCAGTCACTGTCCCATCCCACCCCTCTTAGATCAGATGAAGCCAGCATCACAGAGATGCAGCTAACTTAGCATGAAGGAGAAGACCACTGGGCTTCAGGGCAGGCTTCCTGGAGGAGGTGATGTTTTGTCTCCCTCATTTTACTCTTGTTTCCTCTGGCACAGTTTGAAGATGGGATCCTGGATATCTGCCTGATGCTCTTGGACGTGAACCCCAAGTTCCTGAAGAACGCAGGCAAAGATACCTGCCGCCGCCGCAACCCTGTCTATGTGGGCCGGGTGGTGAGTGGCATGGTGAGTGACAGGACCCACCCCGGGTCGGGGCCATGTAAGCTCCTCTATACCTCATGCTGGCACAGTGGATGGGACCCAGGAGATGGACTGGTCTCAAGCTAAGAACTTGTATTCAAAAACAAGGGTGGTCCTTCAAAGCACTTCATTCATTCATCAAATACTTATCAAATGCCATCTACCCCAGGCATTGGGGAAATAGCCGTGCATAAGATCACTATGGTCTCCCTCTAATGTCACAGAGCTTATGTTCCTGTGGATGGTGGAGAGAGAGGCCAGATATGAGTCAAAATGCCGCATGAATGAACATGGTCATAAGTAATGATGCATGTGCTGAAGGAACCCAGATGTGTGACTGTCTGAATAGGGCCTGACCTACATGAGGAATCAGGGGGGCCTCCTCAAGTGAAGACCCTGAGTGGACATAGTAATTAGGATGAGAAGAGTACATCAGGCAGTAGCACAGCTTGCACAAAGTCCCGGTGGAGAGGATCACTTTGGCAGAGCTGAGAAGCAGGTGGGAGGCCACCATGGGTGGAGTAGAGCAAGTGAGAGGGAGCCAGCTAAAAACAAGGGAGACCGCAGATGTAGGCGGGGTCTAGATCACACAGGGCCTCGTGGGCTGCAGTCATAAGGCTGGTTTTTACTCTACAGGTCCTAGGAGGGGGGGAGGGGGGTAACAATTTGCAGGGGCTAGAGTGGCTCTTTGTAAGTCCCAGCTCACACTGTGTCATTCCCTGGCACCCTATGGACAAAGTCACATCTCCAGCTGCACAACCTTGATCCCTCTCCACCTCCTCCTTGTTTTCCCTCTCGCCTGTGCCCTGGGCTCCAGCCCCTGCCTGCTCCAACACATCGTGGTCTATCACACTTTGATCCCTTTGCACCAACCATTCCCTCATTCTGGACTCCATTCCCCATCTTTCTCCATGTGCTGAACTCGCACGCTGGTGCAGCCACCACCCTCTCTTCAGATTCACCTTCCTGATGCACCTCTGGTTACAGGTCAACTGCAACGATGACCAGGGCGTGCTGCTGGGGCGCTGGGACAACAACTACGGGGATGGCATCAGCCCCATGTTCTGGATCGGCAGCGTGGATATCCTGCGGCGCTGGAAGACCTACGGCTGCCAGCGCGTCAAGTACGGCCAGTGTTGGGTCTTTGCTGCTGTAGCCTGCACAGGTGAGCTGCTCTCTGGAATATGGGGAACCCGTCCCCAGCCTGCATGAGCTCCATGAGTGCAGCAGTGGGGTTCAGAAGACCCCAGCTCCAGTTCTGCCTCTGCCATCAACACCACCAAAGTTTTGTGAGGCCCAGAACACTGTGTCCTCCACACTAGTCAGCTGGGTGGGGGTAACTGGTGCCAATTTATGTCTGCTCTCCCTCCCCCAGTGGCATTCTGCTATGACTGCCTGCTTCATCATGACCTCCGAACCCCCTTTCTTGTGGAAATTCCCTTTTCTCATACCCTTTCATCTGAGAATCTAAAATGCATCTTTTCAGGGAACCCCATGAGTTTTCCTAAAGAAACACCACAGGCTGGGGCATGTGTATGCAAGCTTGCAGGCAGATGCCTTCTTCATCCCAGGGCCGCTGAAGGTCTGGCACCAGCTTGTCCTCTCTCCAGGGACCGTTTGGGGGGTGCTGGTGTGTTTGGAGCCAGGGAAAATTCGGTCAAATAAGAAGCTATCTGACCCCTGTGGCTCTGGGGTTTCTGTGGAGAGCCAGACGGTGGCTGAGCCCAAGGATTCTGGAGGCAAACTGCTGGTTGAATCCCCTTGGTAGATGCAGGCAAAAAAAATTTGTATCTCCAATTTAGTTTCCTTGCTTATAAAGTTGAGACAATGGTGACTGATCTAATTCATAGGAAACTCTTAGAGTCAGGAGACGTCACAAAGAACTTTCTCGACTCAGGCTGGTCTGGCCTTGGAGTTTTCCGGGGGAAGCTGGGATTCCCCTGTGTGGTCCTGGGACTTTTCCTCAGCTGTCAGTGCCTGAATGGACATTTTTGGTTCTCTGACACACTTTGGGTTCCACCCCAGGCACCGGACAGAGGTGGCGACACCCAGTGCCTGTGAATCATCACACGGTCCTCAGGGGCTGCTATTATTAGCTCTCCTACAGGAGGAAACAGAAGGGAAGTGGCTTGCCGAAAGTCACACAACTGGGCAGCGGCAGAGCCCGACCAAGAGCCCAGCGAAGACTGGCCCAGACTCTTCTCTTCGACAGGACAATGGCCCCTCCTCCAGCTCCAAGACCCCTGGGACAGGGGTGGTGTCTCCAAAGCCTTGGTCTGTGTGCTGAGGCTGGTCACGTGTTGCTTGGGCCAGCTGCGAGACCAACCCCTGCCCCAGGCCTCAGGGCACAGGAACTAGGCAAGAGGTGGAGGGTCACAGCTGCTTCTTCCTCCCTTCTTTACACCCACAAGTCTCCTGGCCAGAGTCCAGGGCCTTACAGGAAGGTCTTGCCCTGGTTGATGGCGGGCATAAGGCAAAGGTCATGTCCTCAGCCCTCCCTTCCACCTGAGAGATTCGGCTTTAGTCAAAACGAAAAAGCAAAGCTAAAAGTTCTGTTTAGTAGAACTTTTAGTTTCACTTCCTTCATTTATTTATTTATTTATTTATTTATTTGTTTGTTTGAGACTTGGTCTCACTATGTTGCCTGGGGTAGTCCTGATCCCATGGACTCAAGAGACTCCTAGCTTCAGCCTCCCAGATAGCTGGGATTACAGGCACACACCACCATGCCCAGCTATTTTTTTGAGACTAGTTCTCTCTGTGTTGCCAAGGGTGGGTCTCGAACCCGTGGACTCAAGCGATTCCTAACCTTGACCTCCTGAGGCTGGGATTAAAGGTGCGCCATCACATCTGGCCTGTTTAACTTCTGCTTCTAGAGATTTACTTTCCTTAACCTTGACAATATAATTGCATCTATCAGGAGCCCCTCACACTGTCCTTCAGCCCAGATCTGTGTCAGCATTTTCCTCCCTCCTCCGTGGTCTATAGGTGCCATTTGGCATCCTCTTTTTCTCCTTGCAACACTAGTCCCTCTCCTGGTACCTGCAACCTCTGTGTGAGCTGTGCTTTGGCGCAAGCATATGCCAAAGTGGTGCCCACAGTGGTATCCAAACATGTCCGAATATGTTCATGCACCTGAACCCTGAGCCTGTGTGAGAGAGGACAAAGCAAGGTCCAGGGAGGTGAGGGGCCTGTCCTGTGGGAGCACAGCCCGAAGCAGGGCAGCTGGATGGGAAGGCCTTCGGAGCTTCCTATCTCTTCTGCCTTCCTGGAATCCTCCCCAGAATCCTTGCTCCATGGCTCTTGGCCTTACTACATCTGGCCTGACCTGGATCTGAATCTCTATTATCCCTTAGCTCCTTCCCTTCCTCCTTCTTTCTACTCTTCCCCTGCTCCTTCACTCCATTTGGCAGAGTAGTCTGTAGCTGGCCCATACTTGATGCTGCAAGTGAAAAACAAAACAGATCCCTCAGTGCCCTCAGAGGACTACTTGTAGAATCCCTTCCATGGCTGTATGTGGAGAAAAATGATGGATCCCCAGTCTTGCGGTGAATGCAAGCCAGAGGCCGTCTCAACCCAGTGGTGTAGCCTTCCAGGTTGAGAGCAGAACATATGCTAATTTCCTGTGGCTGGTGAGAGCCAGGAGTGCTGTAAGAGCAGTGAGGGGGCTGGGGTAGCTGGAGCTAAGTGTGCAGGAGACCCTTCAGGGACGAGGGTTGCAGCTGAAGGTATGGCTTTAACCTCGAGAGCCATGGGCAGTGATTGATGAGTTAGCAGAGGAATGCTGGTGTCAGATTTGCATTTTGGAGCCTTCTTCTCTTAGCAAAGATGTGGGGGGAGCAGAGTGGACATGGGGCAACCAATAAGAGGAGGTGCCATTGTCTAGAAAAAGGGGTGTACCTCCCTCACCACCTAGACAGTGGGTACAGTGCTCCCTGGGGCACAGGTGAGCATGGGGAGGCCCAGAGCAGGGTGAACATCTGTAGGACCCCCCTAACCCCTCTCTCCTCCCCCTGCCCAGTGCTGCGGTGCCTTGGGATCCCTACCCGCGTCGTCACCAACTATAACTCAGCCCACGACCAGAACAGCAACCTACTCATCGAGTACTTCCGAGATGAGTCTGGGGAGATCCAGGGTGACAAGAGCGAGATGATCTGGTAAGAGGGGCACCAAGGTCTGGGTAGGCCCCAGTGGGATGGGTCCCTTGGAAAAAAAACTGGGAAGACTTCTCAGAGGAGATCATGTGCTTGAATTGGGTTTAAAGATGAACAGTAGCCAGGCATGGTGGCACATGCCTTTAACCCCAGTCTAGGAAGGGAGACCAAGATTAGGAATCACTTGAGTCCACGGGATCGAGACCCGCCCCAGGCAATATAGCAAGACCTAGTCTCAAAAAAATAGTTGGGCATGGTGGCACATGCCTGTAATTCCAGCTACCTGGGAGGCTGAGGCTGGAGATCACCTGAGTCTGCAAGATCCCATTCTGGGATCTGGACTACTCAAATCTGATCCCGGATCGGTACTACCCCAGGCAACATGGCAAGACCTAATCTCATAAAACTAATGAACTAACTAACTAACTAAATAAATAAATAAAGATGAACAGTGTCTGAACAGGAGGGAAGAATGCTTGGGAAGGGCTCTCCAGGTAGGGGGAACAGCATGAGCGAAGGCTAAGGGGAGGGCAAGTCAGCATGGCGGACATCAGGGAGGATCTGCTGACAGGAACTGAAATCAAAGGGAGCCTGGGCTTGATTCCCAAGGCTGCAGGTTGTCGCTAGACAGGGCTATGCTGCTGACTGTGGAGCAGGTTGGGGGGGGGGTGATTAAAGACAGGGGCTACCTGAACCAAGAGAGAACAGGTGGTCTGGAGAAGGAGGGACAGTTGAGAAATAAGGAGGCACATCTGCCAGAACCTGCAGGGCAGAGGGCAGGTGGGGAGAGAGCAGAGAGGAGAGTCAGGGTGCCCTGGGCTCAGCTTAGAATGCATGTGGCCCTGCCCCAGAGGTAGCTGTGAAAGTGTAAGACTCAGCCCCGGCCCGCTCTGCTCTGCTTCCTGACAGGAACTTCCACTGCTGGGTGGAGTCGTGGATGACCAGGCCAGACCTGCAGCCGGGGTATGATGGGTGGCAGGCCCTGGACCCCACGCCCCAGGAGAAGAGTGAAGGTGGGTGGGTATGGCCCTGATCTGGATGAGCAGGCTGAGTCTCGGAGGGCACTCACCCCTCTGACCCCCCACCCAGCTCTTCAGCAGGAGGATGGCACTGCTGGGGTTCTGACCCAGGTCCTGCCCACTCCAGAGACCACTGACACATGCACATGAGTGTGGGCATGGAGCTGGCATTTTATAATATGCTTCTTTTATCATCTGAAAAGCAATTCCCATGCATTGTATGAAACAAACTATGGAGAGCAAAGGAAAAAAAAGTCAAAATGTACTGTATTCTCGTCCCTCCAAAAGAAGCATCATTAGCATTCATGTATTAACTTTTAATTATTTAGTTGTTTGTGTGTGTGTGAGAGAGAGAGAGAGACAGAAAGAAAGAGAGAGAGAGAGGAGACACTGTGGTAAAATCTGATGAAGCCAAATGGATCATTTCTCAGAATAATATTTTTACTGCATAGAATATAATACCTAGACTTATAAAGAAAATCAATTACACTGAAATACAGTTATCACAGCTTTTATAAACTAAATTAAGATGTGAGAATATACGTTTTTTTATAGCAAGATCTAGTGCAAAAGTTAGCTGCCTTTCATAAGCTAGTGGTAGCAAGGAGCATGAATGATGTTTCCAGCTGTCTGACACAACTCTGAAATGACAGGGAAATAAATATTTGTGGTTCTTCTCAGGGTGACAGTTTGTGAGTCACCTAAGACCATGGTTTGTCTGCTTTCACAATCAAAGGTAGCGCTGTCAAATTTTAGTGAAAATAAAAATTTTCTTTTTCTGCTTCTTTCCCTCCAAGTTCATGCACCCCTGGGCTCTGTTTGAGGTGCCTTAGGGGTGTACCCCAAGCCCAGCAGCCTTTTATCCTGGCTCTGCAGCTTCCCCAGATGTTATTAACATTTCTCCATCAGATAGCTGGATGTGATTTGCATTTTAATGTAATGTTAGCATGTTCCAGCAAATGGCTATACTGTTGGAGACAGCTACCCTACCTCAACATTTAAATCGCTGACCAGTTTGAGGCAGTTATAACCACACTGGGATAAACATCCTGTGGATGTGTTAAGCATTGAGTGCAGCTCTCAGTGTGGACAGTAAAAAACAGACATAATCCCCTTTGCAGTATCCCCTACAGCTCATCCCTTTCTTTCCTGGGGAGACTTCGCATCTATTTTATTTCTCACTCATGTTGCATTCAGTGTATGGGAATCTTCACAAGGCAGGTGCAAATGGCATCCCTGTGTGGAATTGGGGCTCAGAGCACGTGATTGACTTTCCCAAGGTCACACAGCTAGTAAGGAGCTGAGCTGAGATTGGAGCCTTAGAAACTGGACTCCAGTGTCTCCCATCTTAATTCTAACTTGATGCTTCCTTCCTAAAATAGAATCCCTGAGTCAAAGGAGATTGTCTGGTTTCCAGATTCTTTGCTACATGTGTTTGAATTATGGGAAGTTTTAGGGGTTGCCACCGTCCCACAGCCCAGGTTCCTCATTTCTCCCTCTGCTTCTCCTCAATCAGGGACATATTGCTGTGGTCCAGTTCCAGTTCGGGCCATCAAGGAGGGCGACCTGACCCCCAAGTATGATGCACCCTTTGTCTTTGCTGAGGTTAATGCCGACGTGGTGGACTGGATTCGACAGGAAGATGGGTCTATGCACAAGTCGGTCAACCACTCTCTGGTAGTGGGGTTGAAGATCAGCACGAAGAAAGTGGGCCGGGATGAGCGGGAGGACATCACCCACACCTACAAGTACCCTGAGGGTAGGAGCCTGGTGCCCCATGCTCAGAGTCAGCAGAATACCTGCCCATGAAGCCAGGCACGGTGGCTCGTGCCTGTAAGCTTCAGCCTATGAAGCGGCTGGGGCTAGGGATCGCGGTTCGAGTCCCGCCTGGGGCCCGTAGTGAGACCTAGTTCCAAAAAACAGCTGGGCATGGTGGCGCGTGCTTGTCATCCCAGCTACCTGGGAAGCTGAGGCTGGGGATTGCTTGAGTCTGTGGTACCCCGGGCAACGAGAGCCTGCGGTTCCATGCGCAAAAATAGCGAGACCTAGTCTCAAAAAAAAAAAAAAAAAAAAGAATACCTGCCCATGAGCATCCCATTTACCAACCCAGCATGCACGCATGCCTGTGTGTGTGTGTGTGTGCTTGTGCGTGCATGTGTGTGAAGTTTCACAGCCTGCAAACAATTGACCTCTACACTCCATATTAAGAAATTCCTTACAAACAGGTGCAAGTGTACCAAACATACTGGGGATGCTAAAAGAGGATTATTTATTCAGGGAAAGATGTCTGTAGTTCAAAGAAGAATTCAGTTTGAACTGAATTCAGTGAGACTGAAAGGGATGATTGCTATGTGGAAAAAGGTGGGCATCTTAGCTTCTCTTTGACCCTCATGTTTTCTAACAGTATTTATCTGTAAAGGGACCTACAACTGTAGCGAGGCAATCCCACATTTTTTATGGCAACTTATTTGTACTACAGAAGCCTGAAAGTGCAGAGAGGTGAGGAGGGAAGCCTCTAGAACTCGTGTAGCGTTGGTTTTTGCATTTTTCTCCCTCTGGATGGAGAAGGGAGCATGAGGATGGGTGGGAAGTGTTAAATTCAAAGAAATGAACTATGAGAGACTTAAAGATAACAAGATGAGCTCATCAGATCCAAAGATAGGGTTTCTTTTTGCTATTGATGTTAAATCAGTAGGGGCACAAGGGACTCTGTTATGTTTGAAACTGGACTTGAGTCCATCCAATGGCTAGTTCAATAGCATAGATAGTTTCTAGGCATCTGCTATGTGTGAAGCTAAGTGGGGCTCACAGAGGTAACTGAGAAGCCCTAGGCTCTGCCCTTCCTTGAGGCCAGCAGACTCCCCAGGGATGACTGGGGGTGAAGAGAAGGTATTTGCTGGCCGTGCTCTGACTGGAAAGGAGGAAACAGAAGCTAAAGATGTTTTCCCTGGCCTCAGAAGGGTCTAGAGCTGATGGGTTGATAGAAAGAATATATATGTACCTAACAACACTGGGGTGGGAGTAGGGGGCAGTCCACAGAGCACAGGAAGGGGGTACATACAGTATAAAGGAGGAGCCAGTCATTCCTGCTGGAGACCTCAACAGGCAGAAGGAAAGGGAAAGGGTCTCTGGTAGAAGTAATCCCTGTGCAAACACTTGGAGGTGAGAGATATGAGTTGCATTGTTGCCTGCTGTGTCCCAAGCACTACTGTAGACATCACATGCCAACATAAAGACAAGTAAAGCACCATCTTGGTTCTTAGTAGCTCAAGAGAATAAGTATATGAGCAGAAAACAATCTAGTTAAAAACAGCACCATGGTAAGCAATAGGCAACTCTGAAAGTTCAGAAGACACTGTAACATCCTAAGGAAGGAGTGGTCAGGGAAGGCTTCCTGGAGGAGGTTATTGGGGATAGAGTCTTGAAGGATGTAGAGGAGTTAGCTTGTGGAAATAAAGTACTCTTTCATCCTGGCACTGAGAGGTAGAGAAAGGGCTCCTGCAGTGCTGCTCTGATTCACCAGGATGCTGAGAAACCAGCTTGCCCTGCCCCAGCTTCCTTCTCACTGATCTCTATGCCAGTCCAGGTAAAGCTCTCTTCCCTTTCCCCACAGGCTCCCCAGAGGAGAGGGAAGCCTTCCAGAGGGCCAACCACCTGAACAAACTGACTGATAAAGAGAAGACAGGCCTGGCCATGCGGATCCGTGTGGCCGAGAGCATGAGCATGGGCAGCGACTTCGACGTTTTCGCCTTCATTACCAACGACACCGACGAGGAACATGTCTGCCGCCTCCTGCTCTGCGCCCGCACCGTCAGCTACAACGGGATCCTGGGGCCCGAGTGTGGCACAAGCCTCATACACGAACTTCCCCTAGAGCCTTCCTGTGGTAAGGTCCTATGTTCCTGGGCAGCTGTTGACCACCAGCTGGCACACAGAGGTGTGCCTGAATGCTGTGTGCCATTTACCCCACGGACGTTGGCATGGCCTGTGGAAGTCATGACCTAACAATGCGGGACTATGCCTTGAGGCTGTGTGCACAGTTGGCATTCAATACCCAGGACCACAGAGATGGTGGAGACGCCCCGGGCAGGAATGGGCTGTGTTTACAGAGTCTATTCACTCTACTTTTCCTCTGCTCTTGCTCATCAAGCCAGCATTTCCTCTCCATTATTGCCTCAGCCTGGAACCTTGGCCTCATGGGCTGGCACGTGGGACATGGCCTTCATGCTCCTAAGGGAGCCCATCTATTTCAGATGGTCTGCAGCATTGACAGCACTGCTTCCTGGTCTATTATATGGTCCCTTGGAACCTTGATCCCCCAAGACTTCAGTTCTAGCCTGTGGGTTTTCCTCATCACCCCGGGGATGTGTCCACACAGAAGAGGGTCCCTCCTTGCCTCGGAGACTGTGAGATCCCAGCCTTAGGAGAGGGGAGAGGGAGCAGAGGTCCTGTATGGACCATCAGGCTGGAAGGTGGGGCTAATCCAGGATATCCTATTGGGACTCTAAGGCCAAGTTCAACCTCAGATAGATTCTTTCACTCTCTGAGACCTTGCTCTTTGGCTGACTTGCTTATTATTCTTTGGTGATAAGACCTGGGGGATTTCCATGTGCTAGTGGACAGGAAGCCAGGCTTAGGGCCACCCTTTTGCCCCCACCCCTGCCTCCTGCAGCTTTGCTGCTGCTGCTGCTTCCCCTTCCCCACACTGCCCCCATACTTTCTCTTTCCGCCTCACTCCTCCAGGTGGGTCACCAGGAATGCAGCCCACATGGTGTGGATGATCTAAGCTATGGCTCCTCCAGAGTAGGGTAGATTGTCTAAGGAGTGATCGCATGTATTTCCTTCTCTCAACAACCAATGTCTGGGCCCACGGCCAAGCCATGGCCCGTGGACAGCAGTCCTCAGAGGTCCAACTCCACCCTGGCCTTAATCTCCTGGAAAAGTCAACATTTTGGGCCATATCCTCCAAGCAAATGGAGGACAATGTTCTCCTTTCCTGTGGGCCTGGTCAGAGTTTCCACTTTGTTCCATCACCGTTGACCCAGGAATTTTCACTCCTTTAGGACAAAGGTTTGGTTTTCTTCCCCCCACGTCATCTGACCAGAGGTGGGGACAGATCCACCCCCAGAACAAAAGGCCAGAGGAAGCTAGTGTGGCTTTCCCTAAGAAGTGGGACTTGGACCACACCTGTGCACAGTCTGGCCTGGACCCTGACTCACGCAGCGAGAAAGGGCCATCTCCACCTTGTCACAGTCCTCAGGCTGAGCTCGTAGAGAACGTCTCTGAGTGTGAGGGTCTCCGCACCCCCACCTGTGCTCATTTCCCTCTAGAACAGAACACGCAGTTCTCAAACACAGAGTCCTCAGCGGACAAAGACCATCTAGCCAGGGCTAAATACCCTTGGCTTTGTTGGCAGCTATTTTTTTTTAACCACTTTCTATGTATTGTGAATGAAGCTGGTTTGCTGCAAATAATGATCAAAGTTTCCCTAAGCAAAAAATGTTAAGAAATAAGAAGTGAGTGCATTGAAAGGAAAAGGAGCAAATAATGAACAGGCTCGGAAAAGCCACGGGGTGGCTGGAGTTTGGGAAACACTGGTCTGGTGGGGAGAAGCGAGTAGCTGGTGGGAGAAGAGGCAGCAGGGCCTCCCAGGGCCACAGGGTGCACTGGGATGAGGAGGAAGTGTGGGCAGAGCTCAGCAGCCCAGGCTCTGTTTGATAGGCAGCCTGGGGAGCAGAAGGGAGGGGCCTGCTTTTCTGTGACTGAGCAGACAGCCAGGGCCCTGTGCGCCTCCAGGAGTCCCAGCCCCAACCTCCTTCCTAACACCTGTGGTGCTCTTGGCCTCAGTGTTCTTGTCTGAACAGTGCAGCTAAAAATCACACTTGGCTTCTCTGCAGTGAGAGTGATAGGCCCTGCTAGCTTCTCCCCACTTGTGGCTTTTGTTCTGGTCTTAGTTCTGTCTGGTGGGTGCCGGATGTCCTGGGGACCAGAGAGGGAAAGAAGAAACAGAGACTGGGGGAGATCCTCTTCTCAGACCCATAGCAGGTGGTCAGGGTGGGCCGGGCCTCTCAGCTGAGCGGTTACTGGCAAAGTGTTTTTTCATTTGGAAAATGGGCTCAGCCCCTCTGACCTACAAGCAGGTTCACTGCCATCATGGAATGTGGCAGCTGGTTGACCCGGGCCAGTGTCATTTCACCTTCCCAGACCTCAGTTTCCTTCCTGTAAACTGGGCGATGATAACAACACAGCTCTCTAGGGTTGTGTGAAGGTGAAGTAAGAGGATGTAAAGTAGGGGGCCTGGCCTGGTACAGCAGCAAATGTCAACCATGACCCTCCCCATGGTATAGCTGTGTGTTGGCCCCCCAAACCCCCATCCCCTCAGAGACTCTGCCTACCATTCCCTCAGAAAGTCCTCCACGCCACCTTATAAGTGCTCTAACTATACAGACTGCAAAATTGAGGCCCTGGGGCTGGAGTGACTTGCCCAGATCACCATGAATCATGGTTAAAGGGCAGAAGCTGGGGGAGCCCAACTGTTCCCCCACCATTTCTGCCTCCCTACCCTGCTACACCCCTGTGGACCCCAGAGCCAGAGCAGGTGGAGCTGAGGCCTGGAATCTGCCTGGCCACTCACCAGCTGTGTGAACTACAGTGATTCCGGTCTTTGTGCCTCGTGGGGATGCAGGCAGAGAGGCAGGGTGGTGTTCAGCCTTCATGAGCATCCTTCTCCCCGCTGCAGAGAAGAGCATTCCCCTCCGCATCCTCTATGAGAAGTACTCGGAGTGCCTGACGGAGTCGAACCTCATCAAGGTGCGGGGCCTCCTCCTGGAGCCGACGACCAACAACTATGTGCTGGCCGAGCGGGACATCTACCTGGAGAACCCAGAAATTAAGATCCGGGTAAGGGGCGGGCCAGGTGGCCGCAGGCACATCACACCTACACACCTACAACCTCAAAACAGTGATGCCTTCAGGTTCTTTAAACACAGAAAAGCATCATGAAGCTAAGAATGCAGGACTTGTGGTTTCTAGGAATACACACTAGGGTCCCAGGGTGATAAGATCGTGGAACTTAAGGATCTGAGAATCATGGACCCTTAAAAAGCTAAACTCGCAAAGCTGGATCTCTAAACTCGGAAGCCCAAGAGGGGCAGAGAGGGCTGGAGTGTTAAGAACACAGAGTCAAGTCCCACCGCCTGGCTCAGTGGATCCCACAGGAACCTGGGAAGGTGTAATGTGCCCCCTCTGTTCTAGGGTCTGGAGTGCAAAGATCACGGGCTTGGGAGCCAGGCTGATCTCTGTCCCTTCTTCCCTGTGTGACCCTGGGACATCTGCCACCTTCTCTGCATCTTGGTTTCTTTATGGGGATGAAATGCCTGACCGCTATTGTCATGAGGATTAAGTTAGCAAATATGTGGGAGTATCTGGCACAGAGACTTCCCAACTCCCTCCTCCCTCCTCCGCTGATTACCATCTATTTGAAACTGCTGTTTGGGGCTGGGAGGCTGTGGTTTTTCCAAGCTCATGGCTATGGTGATGATAAGAACAGCCCGCTATTATGGTGCTGCGTGCTTCCTGTAAGTGGAGAGAGCCCTTATAACACCCCCAGAGGAGGTGCCATAACCCATTTTACAGATGGGTGGGCAGGCACAGAGGAGTGAAGTCTCATGGCAGGGCCAGTCCAGGAAGCAGACTGGGGCAGAGGTATCATCCTCCATGTTTTCCAGGTGAGAAAACAACCCTGCGATCATGCATTTCTTTCCCATAAGGAAACCACTCCCTAGCCGGGCATGATGGCATATGCCTGTAAGTGGCAGCCTAGGAAGTTGCAGCGGGGACCAGGGATCATGGTTCAAGTCCCACTCGGGGCAACGTAGCGAGACTTAGTTCCAAAAAATAGTTGGGCATGGTGGCGCGTGCCTGTAATCCCAGCTACCTCGAAACTGAGGCTGGGGATTGCTGGAGTCCGTGGTACCCTGGGCAATGTGAGCCTGTGGTTCCATGAGCAGGGACATAGTGGCAGGGCCAGGTGAGACTTTGTTCCACAAATATTAAGCCAAAGGGCTGCAACTATAGACATACCCCACAAGGTCACCACTTGCCTTGAGGGGCTCTGGGCCTCTCCTCCTCAGTCTGCCCTTGCCTCGTTCCAGATTCTGGGAGAGCCCAAGCAGAACTGCAAACTGGTGGCTGAGGTGTCCCTGCGGAACCCACTCACTGTGCCCCTGACTGGCTGCATCTTCACCGTGGAAGGGGCCGGCCTGACCGAGGAGCAGAAGGCGGTGGAGATGTAAGTGCAGGTTCCTCCTGCTTGGGGCCTGCGAGATGAGGGCAGATGCTCATGTAGGCAGCTGCAGCCCTCAGGCCCCAAATCCTGGCCTGCAACCTCCTCCTTTTGTCTCCCGCACCCCTGGCTGATTCTTCCCTGTGTCTGCTTCCAGACACCCTTGGGGCAGAGTTCCAACCTGCATCATCTCTCAGTGGCTATGGCAGGTTGGCTGATTCCGCACACCTGTCTTCCCGAACCTGAATACTTACACGTTCCATCACAAGGCACCTACGTCCCAGCCCCTGGTCCCCACATAAACACAGGCAGCTGTGCGTGGTTGTGTCCTCATAGGTGCATATGTACATACGAAGTCACACATGCGCATCCACACTTTCATTTTTCACTCTTTTATTGTAATTTATGCAGCGAATACACATCACATGTGGACAGCTTGATGCATTGTCAACACATGCGGTCACCTGAACATGCCCACTGTAATCCCTGAGCTCAGGATCCACACATGCGCACACACATGCATATGTGCATACACATGCCCTGCTACATACAGGAGGGCGATGGCCTAGGTCCACCAAGACCAGTGAGGGGCCACATGATTCTCTTCAGTGTCCAGCTTTGTGCCTGTGGTGGCTCTGTGTTGTTCTCTCAGGAGTCACCTGGCTTAAGCCCATCCTGGTGGACCAGACTTGGACCCCCCTCCTCACACTCTGCTTTGGTCTCTCCCCACAGACCCGACCCCGTGGAGGCAGGGGAGGAAGTCAAGGTCAGGGTGAACCTGCTGCCACAGCACGTGGGCCGCCACAAACTGGTGGTCAACTTCGAGAGCGACAAGCTGAAGTCTGTGAAGGGCTTCCGGAACGTCATCATTGGCCCTTCCTAAGGGACCCCGCGCACCAACCCCACCCTGGTCAGCTGAGAGCCCCCAACTTGACCCCAGTCTTTGTCCCAAGCTAATGAGCAAAGTTTGCCCCTTCTTGGGCCCCAGACCCCAGGCCTGGCATAGGATGTCTGTGGGGGCTCTTTGGAATAGAATGTGCTTCTGGCCCATCTTGTTCCCCGGAGCCTGGTTCCTCACCCCCCCCCCCGACCTATGAAAAGAGTGCTGTGCACCCCCAGTAGGAGGCTGGGCCTGGGGCTGGGGAGGAGGACTCAGCCTTTCTTTCCAGCCTATGTGCCATTTGGAATGCCCCAGAGCAGGCGCCATGTTTTTTGAGCTACTCCACAGTCTCTTGGAGCAGGAGAAAGAGAGAGAGAGAGAAAGAGAGATTGAGAGAGAGAGAGATTGAGAGAGAAAGAGAGAGATTGAGAGAGAGAGAGAGATCCACTGATTGGATCAAGGAACTCAGATCCCTAGAGAAATTTCTATACCCCTTCCCTTGCTTGTGCCCGGGCACCAGCTGTAGACGGTGAGGGTCCCAGCAATAGGTCAGGTCCAATCTCCCTGCCCCATCCCAGCAATCCTGGTCCACAATCCACTACCCACCTCACCATTGTGAGGCACCTACTATGTGCCTGCTCCCTGTGCTTGCTGTTGCTCACTTGGCCCCCAACTCATTTAATCACCAGGAGAAACTACAGAGTGAGAACTCCTTTCCTGATGAGGAGGCTGAGGCTCGGACGGGTGGCACTTCCCAATAGAGGACCAGTGGGTCTTTGCACAACTAAGTCAGGTGAAGGCGCACGAACCGAGCCCAGCCTGAGCTGAGGATGCCAGAGAGGTCAGCTGGGACCTGATCAGAAAGAACCCGGTTGGGGCTAGGAGGTGGGGAGAAAATTGGAGAGGCCCACGCCCAGGGCCCTAGCAAGTCCAACAGCCACTGCCTCCCCCTCTCTGGACCTGTTTCCTCACTGATCAAAAGAGGGATTAAACCAGTTCCTCCCCAAGACTCTCCCAGCTCTGTACTTTTGATGTCTATGTGACCCAGTCTTTCAAATTACAGGAAGTCCTACTCCTGGGTCCACAGAGCCTTAGATCACAGGTCCAGATATTTCTAACCATGAAACCATGACCGTGACCACTCTCCTACTCCCTGCCCTGTCTGGGTACCCCACCAGAACCCAGATATCTTTCAGATCCCAGTTCTAAAGGAAGCCAGTCCTGGAGGCTCCCATCTTCCCCATGAGCCTGTCCACCATAAAACCTAGACTTCACAAAAGCCTTAACTGTCTGTGTTGGTCACTGACCAACAAGGACAGCACTTCAGCCCCTGCCTCTGCAGGGCCAGGGTCTGTGAACACAGTCCCGCCTGGCGTAAGCTTGGGGAGCCCACGCCTTGTCATTTCTTACTTGTACCCCCACCTGATTGGGCTTCCCTCAGTCTGGAAGAAAGGGGGGGGTTTATCTGGGCTGGGGTCACCTCCAGGGTCTCCCATCCCCAGAAAGTGATTTGGGGAAAGTCACGCTGATGCACGTAGAACTTTCTGCTTTGCACAGAGTATCACGACATGAGCCGACGTGTGTATATACTATATAAATATTTCTCCATGGTTTATAAATGCGTTTGGGTTCCCAAGCAGGCAGTAGATGTGCTTTTGAGCCTCAAGGAGCAAACACTGAAATAAAAGAGTTTATTTTTCACATTCAGACAAGGTCTGATCTTTATTTATTCTTTCCAGGAGGGTGCGTGGGTGAGTTCACTTAGCCTGGGAACAGCAACATCCCCTAAGCCTTTCCCGAGTATCAGTCCGCATCCCCCACGTCCACACTGGAACTCAAGACTCTACATAGCCTGGGTCTATCGTTGCCCTTCCTTGAAGAGTGTTTTGGCCTCAAAGAACTCACTGTGTCCCACCCAATGCCCTGTGTCCTGGTCAGCCTCACAGCTTCTGCGTGTCTGGTTCTCTGAGCCTGGAGTCTCTACTCATTCTGCAACACTTGATGCAAAAGTGGGTGTTTCTGGGAAACCTTCCTAGATTTCTGCTCAGAGTCCTGGAACATGGGCCAACTTAAACATTCAGTTTCACGTTAGTCTATCTGTCCCCCTCCCGTCCTGCCTGAGATGCTAAGGGCGATGACCAAGTATCTCTTAAATAAACACTAATAAATACTGAGTGGTACATTGAAGTGTAAAAAGAAATAGATGAAATATACGTAATAATACAATATGTCCAAAATAGTGATTCAATATTAACCGATATAAGAGCTATTAGTGAGATAGTTTACATTCTCATTTTCACAGGAAGACTTTGAAACGTGGTGTCTGTTTTACACGGACAAGCCATCTCAGTTTATCTAGGTGTATTCAAGTGCAAGGTCACCACAGGCCGCCCCTGGGTACCGTACTGGGTGACAGAGACAGAGACGCGGTTCCAAGAGCATTTACCTTTTTCCTCACTGATGGGGCATTAATAAATGTGTGCTCATTAGGCAGATGGAGGACAGTCTCCACCCTCAGAAAACTCAGAAGACATGCAGCTCCAAAATAAATCAAATTGAAAACATGTCCTGTTTTCTGCCTACTGACACTTTCAGGCCTTGAACTGGTACATGTGGTTCTGGCTTGAAAAATCTTATCAATTAGTAAGCAGCTTACAAACAGGAAACCCTTTGGTATTTCAGGCCAAAAAGAACCGGTTAGAGATTTATTGCAAAGGTGTGTGAAGTGTAGCAGAAAGGGAAGGGAGAGAGGGAGGAAGCAGGCGGTGGCTGCAGCCCTGGATTGTCTGAGCAGTCAGCAGCTATGGGGCCAGACCTAGAGCCACATAGAACTATGTGGACCCCCAGTGCCTGCTCAAGCCAGAGCCAGAGGCAGGGCAGGGCAGGCTGGCATCTCTCATCTTCCTACCTGGTCCTCCCTGATTTTTCCTAACCAGAAACCAACTGGCAAGGGGCTCTGGAAAAGAGCATGTTCAGGCTTCCAAAACAGTTGACTAGGCCATTAGCAGGGAGAGAGGGTTGGCACTGATGCTTACCCCTGTTTACCTCTCTCAGAACCCTTACCGTGATCTCCACCTACAGCACTCTCACTCCGTCTTCAAAATCCTGCTCCAAGGAGGGCTCTTCTGTGATGTCTTTCCGGGCTGCAACCAACTGCTTCTGCTGGTTCTCCTCGGCCTATCAGGGTATCGTAGAAAGTCCTTGCTAGCACTCAGCCTGCCTTGGGAGCAGTTGTTTGTGTGTCTGCCCCCCCCCCCTATATTCTGGAGCACCCTGAGGGTACTGATCCAAGGTAGGTGCAGGACTGTGATGCTTGAAGGAGATCCCTCCTGACCTCTGGGGGTGCCCCAGGCACTCAGAAAGGAGAAGGTCTTGATGGTCACAGGCCATTTTACAAACAGAGAAAGTGAGCCTGCAATCCCTCCCCCAAACCAGATATGAGAGCTGAGTCTGGATCCCCACAGCTGGGCATTGCTCCCAGCCAGGCTCAACTCAGAGGGGCTTGGGCTCTGGAGGCAAACAGACCCCAAGAGCAAAGCCTGATTCTGGCATGGATTCATGATGTGGCTTCAGGGAGCTCTCAACCTGGCTCTCAACCTGCCTTATCTGCCAAATGGGCATGAGACATGACCAGTGTGCAGCTTCAATAAAATGATGCCTATTGCATACTTATGTGACTGCTGGTATGTTGTGATCACAATGGCCAATAAGTTTTCTGCAAGTTGGGAACCTTTACGTCCACTGAGTTACTTGCTCCTCAAGCCTATCTGGTTACTCCATTTTACTCCATTCTACAGATTTTATATCACATGGCTCATAATTTACAAAGTTGTGCGCTGAACCTGACCTCCTTCCTCCCTAGCACACAGCCTAACCTAAGGAGGCCCAAGTTCTACTTCATCCCCCCCTCTTCCAGGGTCCAGAGGCCTCCATGGAAGCCCTGAAAGCCCTAGTAAATTGGGGTGACTGATGGAAATCCATCTCCCCACATCTAAGATTCCCTTTCTTTTCCAGCTGCACTTGTTTACTTAGAGTGCTCTACAGCTCACCCCTCTAATGCAAGCCAAGCCCAGACTAATCAGGTGCTGATAGAGTCCAAAAAGGAGGGACTAAGGGCAGAGGACCAAACTGAGGTCTTCTAGAAGCAAATGTTCTTTGTGACCAGGAATGCACACCCCCCTTCCTCACCAGCAGGCCCAGGCAGATACACAGGTAGGCACCCTGGAGACCATGACGCATTGTGCTCTGTCTCAAGAGGCAAAGTTGAGTAGAACCCTAATTAAAAGCAGAAGTGCTGAAAAAAATGAGGGTGCGTCATGCCTGGGGAGTACATGGTCAACGGTGACACATTACACAATGAACACCACTAAGGTCAAGCAAAAGAAGCCCACGCAGAACACTCGGGCTTCCCTTTCCACGTGTAGGAAGTGTCTGAAAAGGCAAGGCCCTAAGCTGGGCATGGTGGCGTGCACCTGTAGTCCAAGTGCTGGGAGGCAAGAGGTCTGGGCTCACTTGAGTTTGCGGGTTCGAGATTACCCCAGGCAACATAGTGAGACCTGGTCTTGAAAAAGCGGCCAGACGTGGTGGTGAGTGCCTGTAATCTCAGCTACCTGGGAGGCTGAGGCTGGGATCGCTAGAGTCCGCAGGATTGGGATTATCCAGGGCAACATTGTGAAATCTAGTCTCAAAAAAAAAAAAGAAAGAAAGAGAGAAAAGGCAAGACCCATCTGCAATTTTCCAAGTTAGGATCCTGTTTTCCCTGCTAAGGGAAATGCAGGGGAGGGGGCGGACAAGGGGGCTTTGAGGGATGTTGTGGTTTCTTCATCTGAATGATGGGTCAACGGATATATTTAGCCCATGAAAATGTGTCAGCTATATACATATATTGATGCTCTGTTTATAAGTATGGTTGTATCTATAGAAGTTCAAAATACAGCGCTTGAAGATTCTAAAATTAAGCCCTAAGTGGGCTGGTGAAATGGGACACAGCTCCAGAGTGCTCTCCATGCCTTCTGAGGGCAGGATGCCAGTGGGGTGCATCTCCTACAGCTATTGTGAGGCTCAAACAAGACATCTATGTAAATGCGAGACTGTAAGGGTGCACGTGGTGTGGGCTTCGGTTATGGGATTGGACATCAATGAATATGTTGAATGAATGAACATAACACTATGTTTTGATGATGTCGGCTAATTCCTCTGAACAAGCCATGGAGATGATCATCCGATCATCCAGATGGGAGACACAGAGTTGAAAGACATCAAACAAGTCCCTGGCTAGACAGCAGCACAGGAGTTAAGGTCCATGGGAACATGGCATCAGCAGAAAGGCCTGAGAAGTGGAAAGGAGGACCTGTTCCTCAGACCCTGCACATTGGGAGTAGCAAGTCACCCCCATGAGCACCCCTAGGGTATGAGAAAGACAGAGCTGGAAGGCTGGGCTCCCAAGCAAAGAGTTGTCAAATGATCCAACAATTCCGCTCCTGGATGTCTACCCGTGACACTGTGATTTATAAGAAGAAATAAGGGTTCTGAACTTTGCCTGGGTGCCTGGCCAGTGCTCCTGAAACCCTTGGAATTTTCTGGATGTTCAGAGCACCGTCTCATGGTTCTGGTCCTTGGTCTTTGATCCTAGTATATGACACGGGACTGCTGAAACCCTTGGAATTTCCTGAGTTACAGAGCAGCAGCATGTGTACTGAGGAGGCAATTCTGGGTAGTTTCCTGGATGGCCCTGAGTGTAGATGGATCGCTGGAAAGGTCAAACCATGACTGGCAGCTTGGAATTTTCAGCCCCAGGCCACCCCCCACACAGCTTCTTCAGAAGGGAGAATGATGGAAAATGAAGTTAAGGATCAACCTTGCCCACATGGTGAAGCCTCCATAAGGCCCAACAGCAGAGGTTCAGAGAGAGCTTCTGGGTTGGTGAGTGTGTAGAGGTGCTAAAAGGGTATGGGAGCTCCGTGCCCCCTTTCCATTTCATTTTCATTCCTTCTATATTCTTTACCATGTCCCTGAACACACAAGTGTTTCTCTGAGCTCTGTGAGCTGCTCCATGAATAATCCATGCCAAAGGGAGTCATTGGATTTTTTGATCAACAGTTGGTTGTTCAGCATTGATGACAACTGGGCTTGTGGCTGGTGTCTGAAGTGTGTGTGTGTGTGGTATTGGAGGAAGTCTTGTGGGACTGAGCCCTGAACCTGTGGGATCTGCTCTGTCTCCAAGTATGTGCTCAGGATTGAGTTAAATAGTAGGACACCCAGGTAGTATAACATTGAACTGTTGGGGGGCTCCACATATTCTGTGACCACAGGGGTCAGAAGTGAAGTGTTCTGTGAAAGAGAAAGGGGACACACAGCAAAGTTGCAGCTTTCCTTTACAATTCCCAAGAGAAAGGAGAATATATATCCACACAGAAAGTTGCACATGAATGTTCACAGAATTACTCAGTCACCAAAAGAAGGAAATAGCCTAAATATTCCACTGATGAATAGATAAATTAAACATATATGGTCCTACGGTGGAATATTACTCAACCATAAAAAGGAAAGAAATATTGATACATGACTAAAGTTTGAGAATATGTATGCTTACTGAAAAGGGTATATGAATTATATCTTAATCAAGTTGTGTTTTTTTAAAAAGTTAATAAATTAATAATGGAGGAGAAGCCTGGACCACAGTGTCTCAAACTTGATTCTGACTCAGGAGTTCTCTCTGGATGAGCTGGGTGACCTTGGGTAAATCTCTTCCCTCTCACATCCTCAGTTGCCCCTGCTGATAAATGACAGAAGACAGAGTTGAGCAGAGAAGCCCTGGAATGCCATTGATTTGACCGTGTCACATTTTTTAAGATAGCATAGTTCATGATCTCATCCGTTCCATATCAGTTGGGGCCTCCCAGGGCTGGTAAACCCCTCATTGCTCAACAAGTCCTTCCCAGCGCCTTCTGCTCTCACCAGTGGAAGTCCATGTTCCATCAGTGTTGTTTCCAAAGGGCAGAAGAGATGCTTCTCTAAACACTGCTGCCTAGTGCTCTGTGTCAAGCAGAAAGCCAGGGGTAATTGGTGGAATTCCTGTTTCTTTCCTTGCCCTTAGTCAGCTCCTTCTGAGGGACTCAGGAGTAGGGGGTGATTGGGCAAGGGACACTAGGCAGGGCAGAATAGTAAATGTGCACACACATATTGTTTGTGACCTGTCTACTCTGAGTTAATTGCCAGCCCAAATGCACTACTAGAGGAGTACGGGAGCCAGTGCTATCAGAAGACCAGCCTCAGCATCCTAGGAGTGTGAGGCTGGGTGTCCAGGAGGGCGATAAGGAACTCTGGGGGCTGACATCACAGATAGTTGACTTCAGTGAAGGTCAGACCGCTGCTGAACTGTCTTTGTTCAACTCAGTATAAAAAGTCAGCTGGAAATGCAAAGTTAAGCTGATTTCTTTAGGGTATGAACCCCTACCCCCCCTGCCAAGACACCACCCCCCCACATTCCCACCCCTGTCTTCCAGGTTGTCAGCTGATTAAAGTGCACCATCTCTACTTTATTGGCCTTCACTGGCCCAAACTCCAGTCTTCCAGTTACACTTCCAAAGGCATCCTGGGGAAGACAGATGGACGGACAGATTGAAGAGAAGTGCCAGCTAGGCTACTTGAGACAGGGATCTGCCTTATCTGATAAGTTAACTCCATAGATGGGGAGACTGAGGCTTAGGGGGTAGGGGTATGTCCACAGTCCCAGAACCAAAGACTGAGACTAACTGAAGTACCTGCTTTCTTCTCGTCTTGAACAAGCCCACATACCAACTATGTGTTCAGCCTGTGGGGCTCTTTGACAGGGATGAGAAAAGTCATGAGAGCAAAGGCGTTTCTTCTGGGAGTCCTGGATATATGTCCCATCTCCCTCATCTCTCTCTCTGTATGAATCTGAGGAAGCCACTCATCCTCTCCAGACCTCTGTCACACTGGAGTGCACCATTGCTGTCCTGTTACCTTATTAAATAGTCAGGGAAAGAAAAAAGGCTTATAAGCTGTGAAGGGCTGTGATCATGGAAGCCAACGGGCACTCTGGCCACAAGCCTGAGAAAGAAGAGATCAGAGTAGGCAGAGGCGCATAACACCTGCGACAGGCTGAGGAGGGGAGGGGTGCCTGTAAGGAAAGGAGGGGGTGACCTGACTGAGGGTCTGACAGGACTTGGAGATGTCTGAATGGTCTAGAGATACGCAGAGGGATTTGAGTCACACCACAGCTTCCTTTTTCGTCCCTAGTGTAGGCCAGGTGCTGCATGAGATCCTAGGGACATGGCAGTCACCATGGCAGCAAGCTCATTCTTCAGAGCAGGGGAGCAGATTTGAGACATTTAAGCGAGATGTGTAGGAAGGACAGACTAAGGCTGGGAGGATGGGGGCATGGTGATGATCTAAAGAACAAGATGTATCCCCTGCATTCATTGGCTGCATTCATTCACAGCACCTCTAAGGTAGGAGCTAGCATGACCTTCCTCTCTACAGGTGAGGGAACCAAAACCTGGAGAGGTTAGATGACAAGTCCAAGGTCACACAGGTAGAGAATCTCCACCAACTTGATTCACAGCAATTACTCCTAACCACCTATTGTTGCCGACTATCTCATGGCATGGCTTTACAAAATGAAAGGGTCTTCTTCCACAAGGAAGGGAGGAAAGGGCACTCAGAGACACTAGAGTGGAAGCCAAGGCCCTAAGGAGGATGATTCAGGTCAGAAAAGAATTGGGGGTAGGCAGGGGCCCCAGGTGGGTGAGGCCAGATTGAGGTGAATTGCTAGGAAGTCAGTGACGCCAGCCCTGGACCCTCAAGTGCATGCACGAGCCTGGTTCATGCAGGATGGTGGGCAGCTCTGAGTGTTCCAGGCAGGGAATGGAGCCAGGTTACTATCAGGAAGCATTTCAATTGAAACATTTCTGGGAAATGGTCTCCAAAACTCTCAGAAGAAAGGAATCCAAAGCTTGGAGGTCTCTGCCACTTTCTTATGATTTCTTTTCACATACTTAATAAATATTCATTTTTATTCTCAATTTTATATTCCTAACAGTTTTTTCTTTTTCTTAAAGGTGCCCCTCCCCCCAATTCAAATTGGACCCACAATGTCATAGCACAGTCTATTCACCAGAAAGGCTAAACTGAAAAAGCAAAAAAATACATATTTAAAATGGCAGTGAAGATGTGGAGCAACAAGAATTTTCAGCTGCAGCTGGGAGGGGAGTGTAAATTTATATGGCTGCTTTGGAGAACTATTTGCAGTATTCTAAAGCTGAGCGTTCATTCGTCCTTATGAGGCAGCAATTCCTCTTCTGGATGTTTACCCAACAGAAATGAGTCCATATGTCCTCCCAGAGACACGTGCAAGAATGTTCCCAGAAGTTCTCCATAATATCCCAAAGCTGAAAACAACCTAGGAGTTCAACACTAGTGGGTTGGATATATAAATTGGTAGAGTCAGTCAGAGGAATAATATAGGAGTGAGAAGAACAAAGCATAGCTACATGAATCTCACAAACATGCTAAAAGATGTCAGACAAAATGTATACACATGAATGACTTTCTGCATATGAAGTTCAACATCAAGCAACATTCTATCAAGTTAGAAGCCAAGTTAGTGATTATCTTTAGAGAATGGGTAGGAATAGGAAAGGGGATCCTGGGGAGGAATTTGGGGTTCCGGTGACAGTCTGACTCTTGAACTGGGTTCCTGCTCACATGGGAATATTTAGCTTGGGGAAATTCATTGAGTCACACTTTAAGAGGTATGCCTTTCTTAAATGCATATCTTACTGAAGTGAAAATCCGCCTCCCCCCCCCCCACCCGCAAGGATATAAGCTTTAAGCCCCCTGAAACCTTGACCTACCTTCAAGACCGGAGGAGGATCTGAACTTTTTCCCAAGCAGTGGTTCTCAAGGAGGGCTGTGGACATGGACGATAGGTCTCCTTGATGTTTTACGAAGCTCCCTCCAGCTGCCCCAGGGAGGGAGTGATAGTGCCAGGGTGTATGTGATACGGCTTGTGGGGGGATAAGTTGGAGCAGCTACAGTGTGGCTTGATGAGGGGAAAAGGGCAGAGAAGACTCAGGGGTAAGGAGGTAAGGACAAGAAAGGTGTAGAGAAGATGAAAATCAGTGGGGAAGATTGCTTGGGCAAAAGCAGGAAGACTGGTATTCCAGTTGTACCAACTTACATAACCCTCCATGGGAACTACTGCTTGGGAAAAAGTCCAGAACCTCTTCTGGTCTCAAAGAAAAGTCAAAGTTTAAGGGTGCTTGAAGTTCATTCCCTTGCAGGGGTATTTTCTTTGAAGTGTAACATACATACAAGAAAGGCATACCTATTAAGTGTGTGGCTCAATGAACTGAATACTCCCCTGTAAACTGGCACTGAGTACAAGAATCAGGGGTGGGGGGCTGAGGGAGTGAGGGAGTTTTGGTTTCTGATTATTATGTAATGAGCCAAGCACTTCTGCAGACCAGATGTAAAGTTTGGATTAAACCTTAGTCCTGTGCAAGTCATGTGCCTGTTACTACCAGGTCCTGATCACCCTGAAAGCCAGTTCTCTCTTAATCAACTCCCCCCCTCTTCTTTCCAAGTCCTGGCCAGCCTTACTCTTGGAAATTCTTGGCAGTTGCCCAGCCACCCTTACAGTGTGGAAAATCTGTCTCTCTTAATCATGACTTCTGGTTTTTCTTTTTCCCTTTTCCTGTTTAATTGAGCTGGCCTTTGTGAGCACCTCCTTGGAACATATTTCAAGCTTGATGATGTTGTATCTTGTCTCACTGAGGTCCCTGGTGATCCTGCTGAAGTGGGTAGTACTGACCCATCTTAGAGATGAGGAAAGTGAGACTTGACAAGGGGCCAAGATCACCCATCCAGAATATGTAAATAATTCTTACTACTCAATAATAAAAAGGAAAATAACACAATAAAAAAGTAGACAAAGGATTTGAATAGAAATTTCTCAAAGAAGACATACAGCTAATAATTATATGAAAAGATGATCATTAACCATTGAGAAGTGAAATGCAAAGCCACAAAGAGATGTCATTCTTACCAACAAGATGGCTAAGGTTAATAAGACAGTAATAACATGTAATTTCTCCACATGAGGATGTGGAGAAATTGAAACCCTCATATTATCACTGCTGGGAATATAAAATGGTACAATCGCTTTGAAAAACAGCTTACAGTTCCTCAAAATGTTAAACAAAGAGTTGCCAAATGACTCATCAATTCTCCTACTAGCAGAATTATAGTATAAGAATCTATGTTCACAAAGAACTGCTGAACACAAATACTCACAGCAGCCGTATTCATCGAAACTAAAATGGAGAAACAATGGAAATGTTCATCAGCTTATGAATGGATAAATAAAAAGTGGTATGCCACATAATGGAATAGCATTCAGCAAACAAAAGGGGGAAATGCATACAAACAGTTACAATACATACCTTTTGCTACAAAAATTCATGAAACCTGAAAATATGCTAAATGAAAGAAGCAAGTCACAAATGTGTATTGTATGATCCTATTTATATGAAAGATTCAGAAAAGACAAATAGACTAGTAGTTGCCTTGTGTTGGGGGGTGGAGAGGATCAAGAAGATGGGTATTTACTGCTGGTGAGCACATTCTTTTTGGGACCATAAATATGGTCTAAAATTAGACTACAGTGATGGCTGCATGAATCTCAAATACACTTAAGACCATTGAAATGCATGGTAAATGAATGAATTTTATGAAATACATATTTATCACTAAAGTTATTTCAAAATAGAAAGATACACTGTGTCCTCTATTTAGTGTTCCCATATCTGAATTGCCCCTTCTTTCTCCTAATTGTCTGACTATCCAACAGAATCTAAATTCTAAGACCCAACTCAAATGCCATTACAAAGACTTCATTGATATATTCCATTCAGAGATAATTTTACTCTTCTCTGAACCCCCCCCCCCATGGAAATTCACATCACTCACCAGAGATGAATTATTAGGTATCTGTAACATGTCTCATACTTAGTACATTTTGCGTGGTTAAGTACTCATTTCATCTGTGAAACTATACTACAACATTTTTGAGGAAATTATATCTTGTTCTTTTCTGTGTTTTCAGAACCAGCAGTATGACTGACATGCAGAAGGCATTTGGGAAAGGCTTGTGGAATTCATTTTAAATTTCCTTTTTTCACATTAGTCTCCCCCTGGGAAATAGCTCCTTATGACAGGTTTCAGGATAGCTTCATCATTGCATTCCCCATAGAAACAGTGTAAAATCTGGTAGATTTTTGGTGTTGCTGAATAAACACAAAATGACAAAGATGACCTTAGTTTCCATCATGACTCTACAGCCAATTTTTGAAAGAAAGTGAGATTTACATCAGGGCTAGAGAATGAATATAGAACATGTATCTATCAGACAAGGATAGGTTATGCTGCAGTAACAAAGAAATCCAAAGACTCCATGTCTTAACATCACAAAGATTTCTTTCTTATTCACACAAATTCCAAAGGAGTCAGGCAGTTCTCCTCCATGCAGTGACCCAAGGATCCAGGCTTCTCTCATCTCATGCCATGACCATCTCAACCACAGCTCAATGTGGTTTCCACAGATGCTTCTAAAGAAGACAAAGGTGGAGGCAGCACATTGTCACCCAAATACCTTGGCTTAGAAGCTACACCTATCACATCCATTCACATCTCTTTAACTAGAACAAGCCAAGTTGATATCTCCTACTTTCAGAGTTATTGAGAATTGTAGTCTTCCTACATTTCCCCCCCGCTCCCTGCAACCTGTTCAAAAAAGAGGAGAGAACCAGGTAGAACTAAGCACTTACAATATCTACTGAGAGGACTTAAACACAAATGATGAGTAAACTTGACCCAATGGACATGTAAGTTAAGTCTATATCCAAGGAACTGCAGGCTCAGGTTGCCCAGTATACCACGGACTCAAGCAATCCCCAGCCTCAGCTTCCCAGGTAGCTGGGATTACAGGTGCGTGCCACCACACCCAGCTGTTATTTTTGTTCTAGGTCTTGCTACGTGCCCCAGGTGGCACTTGAACTGTGATCCCTGGCCCCAGCTGTGGCTTCCTAGGCTGCCACCTACAGGCATGCACCACCATGCCCGGCCGAACACCTCATTTTTAAACATAAAGACAAATTAAAAATTTGACTATAATCAAGGCTACATAGCTAGTCTCACTAAATGTCAAAGAACCAAAAACATAACAGAGCATATTATCTGAGCACATGCCAGTCTAATATATAATTAAAGTATCTATCATAAGAAGAGATAGTGAAAAAATTTCCCTATATTTGGAAATCTAAAAATACATTTCCAAATAACCCATTGGTTAGAGAAGAACTAATACAGGAAGTTAGAAAATCCTTTTAATTCACTGGTAGTAAAGAAAATTCAAACTAAAATTTGCAGATGTAGGTAGATCAGAATGTAAAGGGAAATTTACTGTCTTAAACACATGGGTCAGAGAAAAAGTTGAAATTGATAAACATTTATCCCAAGAAGTTGGAAAAAGAATGTATAAAATAATTTCAAGAAGAAAGCAGGAAGGAGTAAATAAAGGCATGAGCAGGAATAAATAAAATAATACATAGATTAAAGCAGAGCTAACACTTCAAAGTCAAGAGCTGGTTCTCTGAAAAGACAGTAAAACTGATGACATTGAAATTGATCTAAGGCCAGGCACGGTGGCTCGTGCTTGTAAGCTTCAGCCTATGAAGCGGCCGGGCCTAGGGATCACAGTTCGAGTCCCGCCTGGGGCCCGTAGCGAGACCTAGTTCCAAAAAAATAGCTGAGCGTGGTGGTGTGCGCCTGTAATTCCAGTACCTGGGAAGCTGAGGCTGGGGATTGCTTGAGTCCGGGGTACCCCAGGCAATGAGAGCCGGCGGTTCCACAGGCAAAAATAGCAAGACCTAGTCTCAAAAAAAAAAAAAAAAAATTGATCTAGATGGAGAGAAGTCTCAGAAAAACCAATGGTAGCAATAAAAAGTGGACATCATTACAAATGCTGCCAACATTAAGAAAAAAGAAGGTACTTATAAAAATGCATGAACATCCCAGAAAGATATCATATACTAATTTTGACTCAAGACAAATAGAAATGCTAATCTCCTAATAATTAAGGACATTTAATTCATTATCAATATTTCTTTTCATAAAGAAACTTCAACTCCAGATGACATCACTGGCAAGTTCTACCCAACAGTCAAAGAAGAAACAATTTTAGCTTTTGATAATCTCTCTCAGCAAAAAAGCATGAATAATCCCAAATTCATTTTATAAGGCTAATATAACCTGCATACAAAATTAATACAGAAATAATATTGCCTGCATACAAAACAGGACAAAGATAATGGCAAGAAAAGAGAGTTACAGGCCAATTTTACTCATAAATATAAATGAAAAATCCATGATAAAGTGTTAGCCTCAAAAACTCATCCATATATAAAAGGATACCACAAGCAAAATGGGCTAATCCCAGGAATACAAGGCTGATTTAACATAAGAAAATTCATTCATGTAATTCAGTACATAAACTGATTAGAGGACAAAAATGACAGGCAGAAAACCATTTGATAAAATTTTAATACTTATTCATAATTTTTAAGCTGAAGGAATAATAATCTGGAAAATCATGAACAAGAGGCAAGTTCTGTAATTTGATCAAGGTGATGTGTGCTGCTACCATAATTGACGGTAAAATATTGCAAGCTATTCTTTTTGAGATCAGAGACAAGTCAAGGATGCCCACTGTGTGCATTTTATTCAATATTTTACTACAGGCTGTATTCAGAACAGAAGATGAGAAAAAGACATAAAATTTGAAGGAAAAAAGTCATCTTTGAAACAAATATGATTATAGAGAGAGCCACAAATCATCTATTAAATCTGTTATTAAAATGCCAAGAAAATTTAGTTTTTTATTGGATATAAATATATTAAAATAATACACTCATTCAATGATAAATTTATATATAATAAATATATAATAGTATATATTATATACTCTAATAATATTTATTATATATAAGTATATATAATAAATATAAATATATTTAAAATATTGCTTTACAACAACCTACTGAATTTTTAAATAAAGCTGCTGGAGGGAAGATTTGCACTTGGGGCCATGAAGAGGTGGACTGTGGGAACAGCTTACTCCATATGTGTGTGAGCTCCCTGGTACTAGAAGGGTTCACTCAGGGACAGGGGTACTGGAGAAAGAGCTTGGGCTCAGTGTGAGAGGCTGGTCACTCTCCAGGCTGGCCCTCAGCTCCACTCACATCAGCCTTGGGATGCCACCTCTCTCTTTCTGCTCTTCTCCAAGTCTGCTTAATCCCTCTGGAAGGCTGGTAAATTGACTGAGGATTTACAGCTCCGGGAAATGTTTGCAACAATCTCTAATCTTATCTCTGTCCACTCACTCCCCTCTCTTGGTGCTGCCTTCAAAGAAAACCCACAACGGTTCTCTCCCCATGACCCCTCTATGCCCCCACCTCAAGACTTATCTTGCCAGTTCAAGTGCCCTGGCAGAGAGCACAGCTCCCTAAGGGTGGTGGTGTTGGGCTGGGGGGCTTCTCCACGAGAAAGGTCACTGTCAAAAGTCTTGCACTTCTGCCTATTGCTCAGAATCAAGGTTTTCTCAACTCCACAAACCCCTTTCACAAAGGCAGCTCTCCTCATAAGCACCACCACATAGTCACGGCACTGTGGCCAGCACCATGGTAAGACCTTTAAGCACGTGACTTCTCCCCATCGATATCCTGGAGGTGTTATGGGCTCCGTGGGTCACAGGGTACATGAGCGTTTGGGAGTAGAACCACACCTTCCACACAAACCACACATCCTGAAACGCAATGCTACCTGGCTAGGTTTGGGTTTTGTGATTCTGTTTTTTCAGATGAAATTCTATATGGTTCGTTAATAACCCAACACGGAACAGTAGAACTCTCTCTTTCCTGGAAGCCTGCCTCTCTACCTTATCCCCCAAACAACTCCCCCAAACCACCACAGCACCACAGACATAATCCTCACCACATACAACAAAGAAGATGGTGCAGGCACGCCTGCAGACCTCGGAGTCAGACGGTACTTCCCAGCAGCAAGCCCTTGGGCCTTGGTTTTCTCACCTTCAGCACAGAGCTAATGGGCATCCTACCTTCCCAGGGTTACTGGAAGGACTAAGAGAGGTGCCAGTGTCCGGGCTCATCACATAGGAGGTGCTCCGTTGATGTGAACTGTGGTTATTGTCAGTCCCTGGGGTTTGGGGTAGCCCCTCAACACCACCCTCTGGACCCTCAACACAGAAGACCCCAGAGATGTTGCAACCCAGGAGCTGAAGCTACCCTGACCCCTGTTGGGGACACGGCCATAAGCCTCTCCTACAGCTGGCACCTCATAGGCAGATGCAGGGAGGCGAGGCTTGTAATAAATAAACCTGTCAGTTTCCAGAATGCCCTCCCTCCAGGGCCCCTGCACTGACAGGCTCCACAGGAGGGCTGAGGCCCAGTTGGCAGCAGAACCAAATGTTGGCTGAACCACTAGATAACTCTGTAATGAACTGTCCCTCAAACTGGAGGCATTAACCTTGTTGCCCGCCTGGAGGCCTGTAACCCTTCCCTTCCCAGCCCCAAGGAGGCTGAGTGCACAGCTAGCGTGAAGAGCGCCATGCTGAGTATCGATTGCTACCCAATAAATTGTAGTTGGAAATATTGAGAAATGATCTCTGGAATTCTCAGGAATCTGAAAGAGACTTAATAGAGTAGTTCATGTTAAGCTTTTCAAAGACTGCAGTCATGGTTCAAGGTTAGTCATCTCAAGGCTTGATTAGGAAGGGTCAGATTCCAAACCCACTTAGCCACAGATCTCAAAAGATGTATTTCCAAACTCATGCACAGGCCCCTCCACAAGGTGGCACACCAAGGCGACTGGCTTTCTCCAGTGCTAGCAAGTAATGGAGAGCAAGAGGAGATACCACGGTGAAGCCATTTCTTTTACAACCCACCTCTTACCCTTCACTTCTGTTTGTTAGCTGCAGGTCACTCAGCCCTACTGAGAGGGAATTACACAAGGCTGTGGAAATCAGGGGGAGAGGGATGCTCTCAGAGGCTTCCCAGCACAGAGGGCTGTGGCTGAGACTGAGCTAGACTGAGAAGAGCTCACCTCCTGCGTGAACAGCCAGGAGATGGCCTCTCCTCCTCGTTCCACCTCTCCCCCAGGCCTGTTGCCTCAAGATCAAAAACTTCAAGTCTGATTACCACTCACCCTCTTGACTCCCAGGTGCCCCTCATGTCTCACCAGGATGTTATCCTCATTGGCCTCCCCACATCTATTCTGCTTCTCCATCCCCCATCCCTCCCACCATCACCTGTCTCTCCCTGTCACCATCACCTGTCTCTTTGAAGAGTTTTTTCAAAAGGCAGATAGAATTTTGCCTTTCCTTGGCAAAAATCTTCTAGAAGCTTCCCATGATTTTCACACGAAACCCCAGTCTTCTTTACAACAAGATTCCGGAGACTGTGCCTCACCCAAACCTTCATAGTCTCCCTCACACCAGGCCCCTCTCTGTGTGTGTATGATCAACGTTGGCTCCTTTCAGTACCACAGACACACCCTATGCCTTCCTGGTACAGTTTTGCACATGCTATTCCTCTTCCAAGCATATCTTTCTTGTCCTCTTCCCCTAGTTAACTTTTCATCACACTTTGTGTGCACAGGACCAAGCAATACCCAGGGACCCAAAAGTTAAGACATGCACACAGTAAAAGGCATCCCATCATCCACCTCACAAAGGTAAATGAAACAATCTCTTATTGTGAAATGTTTTTAATAGAATTAGTACTCCTAAACAGAGACATAAGGGCATTCCTAGTAGTAGTTTCCAGTAACTCCCCCCAAACTACAACATCCTCTCATGCCCAGTCAAGGATGGTTGGTCAAAAGTTCACTGAGGCCAGAAAACTTGCCACACATCTAAGAAAGCACAAGAAAGGGGTTAGGCAGGTTCTAGAGAGCTGGAGCAAGAGAGAACAAAAATACACATAATCTATGAAGAGGTCAAGATAACAGCTATCATTGTCTCTGCCAAGGATCAGGAACATCCTCTCCACACTACACTCCTGTGTTTTTCTTCCAAGCATGTGTTTGTTCCTCTCCATGTGTTTCCTTCCATTTGTCTCCTTCAAGTACCTAGACTCAAGGTTAGAGAAGCAAGAAAGCCAGGCCTACCTTGTTCTGTGTTATATAGGTTCACTGGCAACTGAGCTCCACCCCTAGCTCTCAGTAGCTCCCTCAGTCAGGAAGTCTGGTTCATGGCATACTTGTAATCCAATGTGGGTGTATGTAAGTGGGGACCAGAAAAATGGCACCTCCCTTTCAAGGAGATATATCTGTATCATTTGGGTCTCAGTTCAAGTCACTTCCTTGAAAAAGCTGTCCCTGACTGGGTTCACATTGAAACCTGTTAAAACCTCATGGTCTTGTCATAACTTTGATGGTCCACTGATCCTTTATTTGATCAGTCACTGATGGTATCTGTTATATGTTAAAGGCATAGACAGGATATGGAAACAATCCAAATGCCCCAAAGCAAACAAACAAACAAACAAACAAACAAACAAACAAAAGGATCAAAAAGGTGTGGTATAGTTACACAATGGAATATTATTCAGCAATCAAAAAAGACAAACATATGTCATTTGTGGCAACATGGATGGACCTAGGAAAAAATCATGTTAGAGGAAATAATCCAGAAAGAAAAAGAGAAATACCAGATGGTCTCACTTATATGTGGGATATAGGGAAAACAATCAAAAGGACAAGAAAAAGTTAAAACTAACAAACTGGTAACAGAACTAAAGCATACAGCAAGGGAGGAGGAGGAAGGAAAGGCAAAATCAGGGGAAGGATGAGCGCAAGAGATTAAGAACACAGTTCACGGGTGCCATGGCAGTGGGAGAACCCCAGAATATACAAAGATGTAAAATATATATGAATACACATATGTAAAATCAATTTAAAAAAAGGGGGGGGAGACAGGGACAACAAGGCTGTCGAGAAGTAGGTTTATTTGTACCAGTACTTGACCCCATGGAGTCACATTCAAAGGCTGGACTCCCTGTCCAGGAAGTTATCAGCTTCTATTGAAAAAGGTTCACATAGCTCTGTAGCCCCAGGTGGGCTAGCTTTGATGTTGGGTCAAAACTGACATCAGATACTGATCTGCATATCTGTAGACTCAGAAGTAGATCAAAGTTTGTTTGTTAAGACCCCCTCCAAGTGGTTGTCTGTTACCATGCTTCAGTATCTGTGTTGAATCCAAAAAGAAATTAAGGTTCTCATGCAGGTGATGAAACTACAACTTTTTGAAAACATGTTCATAAGAATCACAGAAATCCAGGGCTCAAAGGGGGCTCAGATACCAGTCAGCCAAACTCATTTCCAGAAGAAGAAACTGAGGTGCAGGGAAGGAATTCCTGGACCCAGAGTGATGAGAACAGAGAAGCAACCTAGTCTCTGATGTGACCTTTGCCCTGACTGTTTCCATCTGTCACCAGCCCCCATCTGCCTTCTATCACCACCCTGACTTTCCATTGGCACTTGACAAATGCTAGATCACCTCCAACCCTAAGACCTTGGCAGAAAACTCTGGAAGCCTTGGGCAGTTTCCTTGCTGGTAAACTCTTTCCTTAGTTCTGAAACTATCTGAAGATATACAACTAGTCCTGAAAACAAGCATTTTACCCCAAATCAAAAACCAGCCTTGCTTTTGAAAGCTCTTTACTTGGGTTTTCCCCCCAGAGCTCTTGAGCTAGCAGGGACCTGAGATGTAATGAGCTAATCCCAGAGGGGGAACTGATGTCAGAGAAGGACAAAGAGTTTCCCAAGGCCACCAGAGGATCAGTGAAGCACCTGGGAGTAGGACCCAGGCCTCCCTCCTCTGCAGACCAGTGCTCCTGTCTCTACAGTGGGCTGCAAAGAGCTGGATCACATTAGCTGGAAGGAACCTCCAGGCTCTTCTCTGAGATTAGCAGTCTTTTAAAGCAGACATTCTCCCTCGGACCATGGTCAACTATTCAGGCATCTGTCACAGTTTCTGCAAAGTCACCTTCTACTTGCAAAGATGGCAAACAAGCTGGCATTCCAAAACCAACTGACTACTATTCCAAAACAGATAATCAAACAAACTTGTATTGCAAAAACACTGGTATTCAAAAAAAAAAAAAAAAATCCCAACTGGTATTTAGATTAGTTGCTAACATTTAAAAACGGAGAGATTTTTACATACAAATCCAAGACTCCACCTTCTCTTAGATGGATTGAACAATCTGGCAATACTGGTTCTGCCTCCCGGCATGCCGACACTTGGCTGAACTGTATAGAGTTGTCACACTCCTCTGTCCACAGCTGGCCAAATTCTCCTTCCCGGGCCTGTCCAGGCCTTGAAGGCATTTGAGCTTGCAGCCCCTGTCCTATTGGATTTAAGAATCCCTCTACCACATATTCCCCAGGAAAGAAGTTGCATATGTTCTGTCTGATGCCTTCAGGGACAGATTCATCACCAGTGTGTTCCCAAGACTGGTCAAGTAAATTGTGGGGGGGTAGGGTGGGCTTGATTTAAACCACAGCTTATCTGAACTATGTATAACAAGGAGTCTAATAAACTGCAATTGCCTTGTCATCATAACTCTCTGTGCTTATTTTGACAGAGGCAGATAAGTCACTCTTGGGAATGACTTCACAGACTTCCAGGCCATGGAAATGAAGTGCAGATGCCCCTGCATTCCACACTAACTAGGAGCCAGGTCTGGATGGCCCTTTTCAAGTTGCAAAGGCAGCCGCTGCCCCTACTGAGAGAGGGCTTGGAGGTCTGTCTTTGGATTCTTGAACAATGACAGCTCTCAGATAAATTGTTTTCCTAGGACCTTGCCAGAAACTGTCACCAGTACTGAAGTTTCCCGAAAAGGGGGGGGGGCAGGGGGGGGGGTAGAGCTGGTGGGAGGGTTCTTACAGCAGTGGCAAGACGCTAAGCACCACATCAGGAGACAACCCGGGGAAGTCAGCACACTCTGCAGTGGGCTTGCTTGGCAGTCTTCAAACTTTGGAACTTTAAATAGCCATGGCTTTCTTCCTACTGCTCTTGTCAGCAATCAAATCTCTAAGTCAACAGAAATATTAGATTCCAGGACTATTAGATCTGGAAGAGGCCTTGACTCTTTCATCTTGTGCAATAACTTACCTTAATGAAGTTCCCCATAAGCACCCCAGCCAGGCAGACTGCCAGTCTTGAGAGGGGCAGAGATCTTTCTGATATGGTTCTGAAGCTCTGTCCACTGAAACCTCCATCTCCTCCATCTCCAGCTCCAGGCCTTTATAGCCTCAAAGTGAGAGCCATTTCTATGCCCTTCTTCATGCAAAGCCATTGGGCATCACCATACATGCCCTCCTCCTTGTCTGCAGACTAAGCCATTGCAAATCAGGTTGCCTAGTCCTTCCTAGGAGGTCTGGGTTGCGAGTCCTCCGTGTTACCCTCTTGCTATTGGCCAGGGTCCCTTCTCAGCATCTTTTCATAATAGCTGTGACTCTAAGAGGACACAGTTCTTGCCCCAGGACTTCCAGAGAAGAGAAGAGATGGAGCCTGGCTGTGCTGCCCCTGGGTTCACACGCCCAGCACTTGCACAGATTGTCCTTTATCAGCAGCTTTTATTTAAAACATATAACTCAGCTCACTTTAGCAATACTGATTCATGAAACCCCCATAACTCTGAGTCCATTGTTATCATTATTATCATCTCCTATTATCATCAATCTGTAGATGGTGAAGCCAAAACACAGGCAAGTGAAGTTTCTTGGACAAAAGACTCAGGAGGATGCTGGCCAGCAGCAAAAGAACATGGAGGACTTCCAACCCAGGCCTCCCAGGAAGGAATGGGTGATGTGCTGTGGTTTAGAAGACTGGACCTCAGACCATTGGCATCCGGGGCTGGAGTTTGTGACCATCCTGTGTGAGGCCTCTCCATGCCTTTGTTACTGCTGAACATGGACTGAAGGCTTCCAGAAAGAACTGGACATAAGTGAATCTTCCTGATACATCAGCCCCATGATCATATGTGGAATGACTCATTTGAAAACGCCATTCTACAGTGAGGGGGTTGGGACTTCACTTGGCTTCCAAATTCAGGCCCTTTGCTCTAGCCTAGCGTATGCTGAGTGGACAAATATGATTGAAACGGAAGTAGAAACATACCTTCCACAGTAGCGATATCACATCCCTCTCCAGGGAAGTGAAAAGCATTCTAACTTGGTGTTGAGTCCATATGGGTATCTGACAGACCACAATTATCCAGTGGGTCCCTGGGCCAGAGAGAAGACAACTTCCCAATATCTGACAGTTTGAAAGTGTTCATGTTAGGAAATACACGGCAACCTCATTAATGCATAGCCCCGTAAGTCAGAAGTCATTATGGCCTCTGTAGGGCTGAAGTGCACATTGCATTACTCCAGAGATGGGCAAATTCTTCTAAAGGACCAATTAGCAAAAAGATTGAAAAAGCAATGTATTTGTACAAGAGCGTACCTAGGAGCCGGGCGTGGTGGCATGTGCCTGTTGTACAAGTGCTGGGAGACAAGAGGCTCGGAATTGCTTGAGTTCGCAGATTCGAGACTACTCCAGGCAATATAGCAAGACCTGGTTCTTGAAAAAGTAGCCGGGCGCCATGGTGGGCACCTGTAATCCCAGCTACCTGAGAGGCTAAGGCTGGGGATTGCTTGAGTCCGTGGTACCCCAGGCAACTTGAGTCTACGGTCTCCTGGGCAATATAGTAAGACCAGTATCAAAAAAAAAAGGGGGGGAGGAGGTGTACCTAGGGTCTGGATCATTTTCTTACAGGAAAATAAGGAGTCTCACAGCCAGTTCTGTTGGACATATATTACTTTATTTGGAAATCTCTCTCCCTCTTCCAGGCTTATTGTACCTCTCTATTCTGAGTGCACATCATTTCCGCACTTTGCCAACCCTACTATACCTATTCCCAGAGGTTTAAAAAAAAGAGGGTACTCTGCCTGCAGCACAGAAAGGCAGTTTGCAGACCACCTCCCTGAGTCTGTAGCATATATAAAAGGAAATTATCAAACGTGAAAAGATACCCAAGGGATGAACATATTTGCAAATCATCTCTCTGGTAAGAATCTAGGATCCTGAATATATAAAGAACTCTAACAATTCAATAACAAAAGATAACCCAATTCAAAAATGAACAAAAGGACTTGAGCAGACATTTCTTCAAAGAAGATAGACAACAAGCACGTGAAAAGATGCTCAATGTCCTTCATCTTTAGAGAAATGTACGTCGAAACCACAGTGAGATACCACTCCCCATGCACTAGGATAGCTATTATGATGGGTTGAAATGTCCTCACCCCCAGAAGATATGCTGAAGTCACAGGATTTGTGAATGTGACCCTGCTTGGAAATCATCTCCTTGTGGATTTAATCAAATTAGGATGAGTTCCTTATGGTGCGCTTTAATCCAGTATAATATAATCCAGTATAAAAAAGGGTATATTTGGACAAAGGCACAAAGGGAAGATGAACACATGAAGATGGAGGCAGCAATTAGAGGTATGTTGGCACAAGCCAACAAACACTTGGGGACACTGGAACTAGAAGAAACACAGGAGGGCCCTCCTTTAGAGGCTTTGGTGGCAGCAAGGCCCTGCAAATCAGATCTCTAGCTTCCAAAACTCTGCCATTAAGAGATTTGTCACAAGCCACCCAACAAGTGGTATTTTCTTTCTTCTTTTTTTTTTTTTAGTGACTAGGTCTTGCTATATTGCCCAGGGTAGTCCAAGTGGTACATTCTTTTTTTTTTTTTTTAAACTAGGCCTCGCTATTTTTGCCCATGGAACCGCAGGTTCACGTTGCCCAGGGTACCACAGACTCAAGCAATCCCCAGCCTCAGCTTCCCAGGTAGCTGGGATTACAGGCACATGCCACCAAGCCCAGCTATTTTTTTGGAACTAGGTCTCACTACGGGCCCCAGGTGGGACTTGAACTGCGATCCCTAGCCCCGGCCGCTTCATAGGCTGAAGCTTACAGGCACAAGTCACCATTCCCGGCCCTCAAGTGGTACTTTCTTACAGAGCCCTAACTCAGTAGTAAGTACAGCTATAACTTTGAAAATGGGGGGAAAAAATGGTGGGGAGTGTGTTTAGTTTTATGTATCAACTTGGCTGGGTCACAGAGCCCAGACACTTGGCCAAACATTCTGGAAGTTTCTGTGATGGTATTTTTTCAACAAAGACTGATGCTCTCTTTAAGGCAAAACTGCGTTTGGCCTTGAACTTAGATCTTCAGCTACTTGTCTCTCCTAGAGATTTTGAAACTATCTAATCTCCACAATTGTGAAGACTTAAAATACTTCTCTCCTTACTCCCTTCCTTCCTATCGATCGATTGATCAATTGATCATCTATTATCTATCTATATATACACATATATACACAAAGTATGTATATGTATATACTTATACAAAGTACATATATATACACACATATTTTTATCTACATAAAGACATAGATATGAAGGTCTGTGCAGATGGATGTTGAAACATTGGAACCTTATATACTGCTGGCGGACATATAAACTAGTGTAGCCACTGTGGACTAAGGCTTGGTTGTTTCTGAAATACAGTTAATACAGCAACTCTACCCCTAAGCATAAACCTAAAAGAATTAAACTGGCACTCAAACACAAATTTGTACAAGAATGTTGACAGCTGCATTACTGAGCCAAGAGTAGAGTCAAGAGTAGAAACAAGCCAATGTTCATGACCTGATGGATAAGCAAAGTGGTGGTGGTGGTAGTGGTTGTACAACACTGTGAATGTACTAGATGCAATGATCATACACATTTCAAATAACCAAAATAGTAAATTTATGCCATATATATCTTGCCACAATAAAAAAACCTTGTATTCAAGTTTTTTTTTCCATGAATTCACTAATAATAGAGTAGTACAGATGAAAAGGGAAGAAATCAGCTTTATTTGCGGCATTGTAGTGATAGGGCACTGGCCTTCTAAGATTATTTCTCCTATGGGTTCCTTCAACACTCCTCAGAGTGGCTCATCCTCTCCTTCTCCCAGACATTCCACCTCTGTCCACCCCTCCCCCCCATGCTCCCCTGCTCACCCCACACATCACCAGGCAAGTCTCTCAGTGGTGATGCCATATCCTAGCACTTTACTCTGCTCCTTTCTCAGTCCTGACTAGGAAGTTCAGCTACTTAAGGAGACGCCTCACCTTTTGGATAGGCTCTGAGATGACCCCATGCTAAGTCTCCTACACAGAGCCCACTTTTGGTCCCAGAATCAGGAATTCTGAAAAATGCTACAAGAGGAGGCTGTAGCCAATTCAACCTCTTCCCAGTGCTCTGTCATCAATGCACCTTCAGGTATTTCAAGGCAGGGGTCCATGGAACTGCCACCCCACAAAGAACAACATTGAACACATTTCCCCAGCCTTAAGAGAAAGGGCAGTACCCACAGTGTTGTACTGGGAGCTATCAAGATGCACCAATGCTCTCTTCAAAGACACCCCACCACCCACTTTTGTCAGCTCCAATTCCTGACTCATATACCCCACAGTACGGCTGAGGGAGTTTCAGAAGTTTCTGATCATCTCCACTGTAAATACAGCATATAATACAGGTATGTGGCATCTAATGACACCTTCCAAACACTACCTATTTAACCTCCTGGTACATGTGCATGTTTGTTGCAGCATAGCACTGGGTCCTTTTACATCTCTATTTAAAGTTACGAATGGGTTAACTGATTTACTGATTTCCTAGGAATTCATACAGATACCTGGCATTTAGGAGTCTATAGAATGCACTATGCAAACACTGACTTACTAATAAGATCCTCAGTAGAAAGAAACTCTGAAAGCCTACTTATAGAACTTGAGCTCTGGGAAGGACTTGAGTTTTTAGCCAGCTTCCCTCATTTCCTTTCAGCAGCAATAGAGGTCTCAAACGGCTGAGGGACTTGCTCAAGGTCACTGCAATGAGAGAACAGAAGATGTTGTTACCACAGGATGCAGCTAACTTTTATTTGTTTTAAAAAAGGTCCATAAATCCTGATTCATGTTGCTAATTTTAATTATCAAACCAGTGGTAAAAATGAATTTTTAATGTAAAATAACATTCAGAGTCTAAAAATTGAATGAACTGGGCTTTCAACACTACATAAAGCTGTTTGAGTCCCAATATTCTATACAGGAAAATAATGGATTCTTAATTGAATCTGTGCCTCAGACTGGAAGAATGATTTTTAAATGGAAAATCCCAGGGAGGTGGCAATGAGACATGAGTTTAGCCAGATGATCCTAGAAACAAGCAAGATAGCAGCAAATCAGGCTGGCAAAGAGCCTTTTCTTAAAGTTTAAAGCTTCAAATAAACTAAATGGAGAATGTTTGTGCCCAGACAAGTATACCCCATCTTTCACTGTCTCCTGTGCTCTGGTTCTTTTAGACTACCACCTCAAGGGCTTCAGAGGGTCTCAAAAAAAAAAAAAACAAAAAAAAAACTGTAAAGCATAATGGTGGTATCGTTAATCTAACAAATATTGACAGCCACCCAGCATTCTCAGAACAGTACTGCATTATTCTCAAGCAATGTAACAATCAAAAGTTTTAGAGTTGGCAGGGATGCAAGAAATAATCTAGTGCAATACTGCACATTTCAAGATAAGAAAACTAAGGCCAGAGAGGGAAGTACCTTGCCAGGAAGGTCACACAGAGAGTTCACAACTTTAATCACAAAACTTAAGCCTTTTGACAGATTCATGAACTCTTTGGTAGTTCCATCTCCCATTTTCAAGACCTCTGTCACATTTTGTAGCCTGAAGTGCTAATTAAACCGGAGGAATTATGGACTATTTATAGGCAGAAGGGAAGACATTAACTAGGTCATGAAACCTGGGACACAAAAGGAGAGCTTGTCCCGAGAGTCCCATCTAACACTCAACCTTTAGATTTTAAGACATGACATAGGTAGGCCGGGCACAATGGCTCGTGCCTGTAAGCTTCAGCCTATTAAGCGGCCGGGGCTAGGGATCACGGTTCGAGTCCCGCCTGGGGCCTGTAGCGAGACCTAGTTCCAAAAAAATAGCTGGGCATGGTGGCGTGCACCTGTCATCCCAGCTACCTGGGAAGCTGAGGCTGGGGGTTGCTTGAGTCTGTGGTACCCCAGGCAATGAGAGCCTGCGGTTCCACGGGCAAAAATAGCGAGACCAAGTCTCAAAAAACAAAAGACATGACATAGGTAACGCACAGTTCCCCACTCCTAACACTGGACTTCTTTCCACGTGGGTTGCAGTAGTCTTGATGGGCCACAACTACTGTAGATTTTTGGACTCATGAGCTAGACTGGTGACTCCATTTCTCCGGCCTCTTTCAAACTGTTCTTCTATTCGTTTGAGTCTAATCTATAATAGTCAATATGATTTCACAGAATTTAAAAGTGAAAAAATAAAGGATAAAGGAAATCTACAAGTGCTTTAAAAGACAAAGCACTTGGGTTTGCAATTACCTCACATTTTTCTTTTTACTGTGCAGCATAGTTTTCACCATCGTGACGAAATCAAGTATTTCTCAAGAGGCTCATGGAGTGAACAAAAGTACTGAACTCAAAGAACTTCCAAGTTTTAATCTGTCAGAGACCGTGTGGTACTGGGGAAAGAGTCACTTAACCTCTCTCTGTCAGTCCCCTCTTCTGTACTATGAGGCTAAAATTGTGGTGGTAGCTCTCCTGAGTATTGTGGGAACTGGCTAATTAAAGTTAATTACCGCCCTGGAAAGAAGCAGAAAATACTATGTAAGTGCTGAGTATTTATGGACCACTAACAGTAACAAAAACTCCTAAGGGACATGATTCTGTGCAGACAGCACAATCTCTTTTGGTGATTACTAATTACCCACCGCTTACACTGGGTGCTCAGCAACAGGGCAGGGAAAAGAAAACATCTCACGGTTCAACAACACCATCTTTATTCAAAAATATATATCTATGAGACATTTCAGAATATACTGCTGCCACCAACGACAGCCTATACTTCTAAATAAAGTCCTAAATTAATATACAAATTTAAGCTTTAAAAATATTCTTTAAGGAAAAAAACAAAAAACAAAAAACAAAGGAGAATTGAAGATTTTGAGGAATACGACCTAAAGGAAAGGTCCTTTGAGGCCTATGGATGCCCTAAGAAGAAAAACACAAAACAAAAACCACCCACCGCCCCCACCCCCCACATCACCTCATACAAAGGAGAAAGGTTATTTAAATTAAACGAATGAAGTAAGCACGCAAGGAGAAGATGTGGGGAAAATTGATTTTTTTTTTTTTAAAAAGCATTTCGTTAAAAGCTATAAAACAAAACTAACTTCCTCACAGGAAGTCCACTAGGTGTTAAGAGGCCAACACATTCATTTACATAATTGCTGCAGATTCATCTCCCATTCTTGCTGTAGTAACTATGTGCCAATTGATGTTCAGGTAGAACATAGCAGTGGGCAAAGTCCATTATGTTGTGACATTTTCATCTAGCTGATCAGTTAGCTACTGTACCTTTCGGGTTGGTCTGTGACTAGTATTATTTTGCTTCCTAGGTGAAAGCACAGAGAAGTCCAAGATGGGTCTGTTCAGAAACAAGTTTCTATTAGACCTAAAGCAGCACACCACAACGGGAGGGGCATATGTGTTCAAACAGCAAAGACTAGAATTAATCTTGCAATTTTAGTAAAGTTACCTACTGCCCTCTGGCCTCTGGAAGGTTTACATATTCATTAATTTAATAATGACAGGACAACAACGCAGTGTCAATAAGCAAACAACACAGTCCGAATTCAAATCTGAAAAACAGCTTAAATGCTACTAGGTTCTACAAAGAGTTAAACTGAACACCTGCTATGACTTTGTTGCTCTCACATTATGGCAGGCAACAGAGCTTCTTAAAGGGAAGCCTGTTATTCTTTTAAAAACATACATTAAGTTTTAACATGTTTAACATGTAAAATTACATGTAATTGGCTTTTTGGTAATCCTGAAAATAACTATTCAAAATAATGGAGTTTCTGAAGCCCCCTTCACTGAATTCCCTTTTACAGCTTTTGGATTTCAGCCTCAGGGCTATAATTCCTATTACACTATTGGGGCAAATTGTTTTCTGTCTTACCAATGTCAAAAATAAGCCTGCCAAGTTAGAATGATTTATAGTTAGCAGGCCTAACCTTTACTAAAAAAGCAAGATAAAAATCTTCTCTAACTACATTATATAGTCATAATGTCAACTGGCATGATAGTGAAATTTAAAAACCTAAAATATTCCCAACTTCCCCCTTCCCCTGCTCAAGATAAGCCGTTCAGTAACATCTGACGCAAAGCACTCCTCCTCATGAGGGCCCAAGGACATGTGCAGTGGCATGAATTGACAAACATGCACAAAGTGTCATTTGTGAAGGAGATATTCAAGTTTAGTCACCATACTGTGGACACAGGCCACACAGTGAATTGTTTATGCGCCCTACTCCCCAAAAGACAGGGTCAAAGCAACAGCCACGCAAAGCCCAGACTCAGTATGCCTTCAGCTTTGGGACCCACCAGCGCCATTTCCAGTAACTGTCTTCACAACCAACTGGGGTCAGAAGATCCTGTTTTTAGGAACGCTCTTTAGGACAGTGGGTAGGACCCTTGATAAGTGCATCCTGGGAAGGCTGGCTGCAGGAACCTGACGCAAATAATTTATTTCTAACTCAGGTTATGATCCCTGTTACTCTGTCTCTGAACTACGACGTTTTGTCCCAGATCACCTTTGAATCTCACTGCCAGATTCACTTGTCCGCATACCAACACACCTAACCTTTGACTATAAATAGCTAGAAATAAGGGTAAGGGAAGATCCTCAATTTGGCAAACTCTTTATAGCAAAGCTGCTTGACAGCTGTGCCTCCAACCATTGGGTGGATGGTATCCCCGGGAAAGCCGTGACTCCAGAGTGAGTCTCTCAGGTGAAGCTTGTACTGAACTCGCAAAAGCTCAGCTCATAAAGAAGTCCTTTTCATTACTACAATGCTGTAATGACAAGATTTTTCTGAAAGGTTCCAAATGCACACATGATTTTCATAACTTTTTGAGTAAAAGGGAGTTAAGAACAGAAAACCAACAGGGATATAAAAACAAAGTGGGAGAAGTACGTCTTCTTTCCAAATACGAATCTAAACTGGATTCTGCTCGCCACTGTTCTGAATTGTGCTCAGCAGGAGAGGCTGGAGAGGAGAATCAAGAGTCTGTGGTACTTTCTTGAGGCTGGGGACAAGGGCCACAAGGTTATTTCCAACCATGACTTGCCCTCTTCTTTCTGCTGGTACAGATGGGAATCCAAGGCAAACACCTGTCTTAGTCAGTTGAAAACAGGTCACCTGCAGAGGGCAGGGGCGCCAAGCCCCCTGTGACGTTGGGCAGCAATGAGAGGTCTGGCAAGCTCTGAATATGCGACTTCAATTCCTTGCGTACCTGGGTTACCCGAGCAAGCTTCTGTTTATATTCCTAAGGAGACAAAGAGAAGACAATGCAGTTAGACCTACATATGCTGGCAGTTAGGCTTAAGGAGTCAATAAAGATGCCGTTCTTGCTCTACTTCCTCCCAACAGATTGCCTTCCCCTAGTCAGCTACAACTACAAAGCTAGGCTTTTCAAACTCTCAAAAGGTGAAATTTTAATCAAAAAAAAAAAAAAGTTGGTCAATTAAGTGCTTGAAATTTAAAAGTAAAAACAACTGACAAGCTGTACTCATTGGATCTGCATTCTGTTTTAAAGTTCTTATCTGTTTCAAAATGCATAATAACATTTAGACACTCAGGTTTTACAACTATCTTGAGGCTCTGCCTAGATATGGCTAGAAAAATCACTCTAAGGCTAGACTCTGTGTTCAAGAACCCAGAGTTAACAGACCCAAAGAAAAGCACAACCAAAGCCAAAACTAGCCCCCTGCCACTGACCTGTGTCCAGGACTTCCTTATTCCATACCTCAGTAACCACAGCAAGTCCCTGATGAGGCCTCTAGTTGTCTCTCCTAAATAGGCCAGACTTATTTGCCAAAAGCCCGGTTTTCATCAAGACACTCCCTGTGAGAAAGTGAAGCATAGCACCACACTGTCTCCATGATTGCTCAGAGCTCAAGATCTAAAATTAGCTTCAGCCGAGATACAGTTCTCAGAACTTCTCATGCACCTGTGCACAGGTCACTGCCTATAAGGGCTATTTATTCAGGATTCCTCTCAAGTCCAGAGAGAGCTCTTCTCTTGCTCCAGTCAAGCCCTGCCCTGTCCTCTGCCTGCCTACTGAATTCCACCTCTAGGAAAATCATTCCTCCTCACCCAGAAAACCGGTTCGGAGCCCTCTTGTGCACTGACAGTGCATTGGAGTCCTAACAGGCTGCTTGCTCTTAGACTATCAATACACACTCCAATATTCAGCTCCAATATTCCTCTAAAATAATGTCCCTGATGGCAGGAATTGGGTCTACTTTTCCCTCCCTCAGCTCTCAGTAAAAGGTACTATTGGTAAGTCTGTAAGAATAACAATCCTAAGCAACATGAGGTGAGGTCAGTGTTTTATGGCCCCCTGAAGACTTGTTTGCCTTTGTGTATTCCTTCTCAGAGTTTCTGCAAAGATAAGAGGTTGGGCCTGGCTGACTAAAGCCTCTTTTGCAGGCATGTAACAGACAGGGCTGGGTTGCGCTCAAAGACCAGGTCTGCTTCAGGCTCTAACTTGCTGTGTGACTGTGGATGCATACCCTCTCTACCTCTGTCCTCACCTTCTTATCTGAAAATGAAGGAATTATAGACCACCCATGAGATTTTTCTTCAAGTTCTAGAGTCCTTCATGTTAGACACTTCATGCACACTTAGAAAGGCAGAGGATTTGAGAATATAAGCTTAAGCAATCCTGGAAGCTAGTAAACAGAAAACAGGTCAAATAAAGAATATGTGGTACATGTTCTAAAGACAAAGTCTAAGACAAAGCAAGAAAAGGGAATGGGGGCAGGAGCATGGAGGCTCTACCCCCAGGGGAAGTCTTCTACCTAAATGTCATCAGGTGAAGAAAGAAGCAAGGTCTCCCAGCATCCCATTTCTTTCCTTCCTAGCCTTCACACAACTAAAACAATGACTTATTTATTATTTATAATCACTCCCCCATTAAACCCAGTAAGACTCAGAAAGCTGCTTCACCTAGCACCCACCAGCCCCCAGCAGTGCCCAGTAATGAGCAGGTATCCAACATAATACCCAATAAATTCACAGTATGTACAGCACATTATGTGCAAGCATACCACATTATCACCTTTCAGTCTTGAAACTGAAAACTAATTCCAAATTTGAGAACTTGGAATGCCAAGGTGCCTTTCCCTTACCTCTATAAACATTTTTCTTCTCTGGGTTTACATACTGCCAGGGAAATTAGTGAAGATGACTACTTCTCTACTACTGGACATGGATTCACTTAATTGACATCTTCTGAATTTCATATGTGAAAAAGTTACTGAGCAGTTTACCGGTTGCTCCCTGCCAAATATGACAAAGGAAAGCACCTCAGCTAGGAGCCATCCATAACTGCTAGCTACAGAGCATTTCAGTCAGAGGAATTCCTCCAGAATAGTTTGAAAAGCTGGGATCAGAATCCTAGGCTTCTGGACCCTGAGGTGATCCTTAGACTTTAGCAAGTTCATCTGAGGTTAAAAAGGAAAGCGGTTGATCTGATTAAAGATCAACAAATATTTAGGTAACTGTTTACTATGCAATTAAAAACAAATGCTATTTGTTCCTGTTTGGGTTATGGAGGTAGCTCATGATGCTTAGAGTGTGCTGCTTGCTACTGTGCTCTAGATATTATGAAAGAAATTTCATTTTAATATGTTCCACAAAAATATATTACACACAAACATCCTTTCTTCAGGCCATTTTCAGAGCTGATGCACCCAGCCCACACACCCCTCTCCCCCCATGCCACTAGGATCCCCTTTCCACAGCATTTCCTTTTTAAGAGCAACTGCATGAGCCTGGACACAGGGCACCACTAGAGAAAGGATGACAAAGAGTAAAAAGTATATAGCTGCAAGGTACAAGATTAACATACCAATCATTTTGAATCATTTTGTGCCCGTAATGAATAGAATTTGAAAACACAATGCACCAATTAAATCAGAATCCAAAACAGTGAAATATTTAGGTACAAATCTAACAAAACATGTACACGATCTATGTGAAGAAAACTACAAAACTAATGAACAAACAAGAACTAAACAAATGGGGGAACAGTCCATGTTCCCATGTTCATAGACAGGAAGGTTCAATATTTTACCCTTATGATTAAGATGTCAGTTCTTCCCAACTTGATCTAGAGAGCCACTGCAACCCTTATCAAAATCACAGTTATTTTGTGGATACTGACAGAGTGGTTTTAAAGTTTACATGGAGAAGCAAAAGACCTAGAATTCTGAAAGAGATGTGCTAAGTCAGACACCACCAAGCTCCTAGACTTGCTAGAAAGGCTACAGTCAAGATGGTATGGCACTGGTACAAAAACAGAGAAATCAGTACAATAGATTAGAGCCCAAAATTAAATCACATAAATATAGTCAAAGAATTTTTGACAAAACAGCACAGCATTAGGAGGAATACAGCTGACTTTCGAAGAGCAAAAATCCAAATAGAATTTTGACTTCTACCATCAGCGCACTGTGGTGGCCTTACCAATAACAAATTAGGTGATGGACATGTATTTTGTATGTTATATGCATTGTGCATTGTATTCTTGTAACAAAGAGAATATTTCAAAAAAATCTTAAAGGCAGAGAAAATATATTTACAGTAGTCCTCTATCAATATCAATTGGCTGACAATCTGTTTATAAGGAAATCTCCGTATAAGTAGGCCAGCATAGTACAAATTTGTGTTAAGGGTAAACTGTGTTTTCTACAAACACTGCTGGAACAACTGGATGCATCTGCAAGCAAAAGATCAAATCTAAACATTTACTTTATTACACTCTTTACAAAATTTAACTAAGAATGAACCACAGACCTAAATGTAAAACACAACAACACTATAAAATTAAAGGCTTCACCTATGAAAGAACTGATATCTGGACTTGATTAAAATGAAAATTTTTCTGTGTGAGTGAAACATACTCAAGAAAATGAAAAGCTATGACTGGGAGAAAATGTTTTTGCAAAACATATTCTATGTCACTGGGAAAATGCAAATTAGATCGACGAGATACCATCACAGATCTAACAGAATGGTGAAAACCCATATACTGACAATACCAAGCACAGTCATGGATGTAAAGTAACAGAACGATGCACAATGCTGGTGGGAATGCAAAATGGTGCAGCCATTTTGGAAGATTATCTAGAAATGTCTAACAAAATTAAACATGCTGTTATTATACAATTCAGCAATCATGCTAGCTAAGTTGAAAATTTATAGCCACACAAAACCTTTTTTTCAAAATCTTTAAAAAAAAAAATGCACATAGATTTTACAACAGCATGATTGTAATTGCCAAAAACTTGGAAGCACGGTGGCTCATACCTGTAAGCTTCAGCCTAAGAAGTGGCTGGGGCTAGGGATCACAGTTCAAGTCCCACCTGGGGCCCATAGTGAGACCTCGTTTCAAAAAAATAGCTGGGCATGGTGGCACGCGCCTGTATCCCAGCTATCTGGGAAGCTGAGGCTGGGGATTGCTGGAGTCTGTGGTACCTCGGGCAATATGAGCCTGAGGTTCCACAGGCAAAAATAGTGAGACCTAGTCTCAAAAAAAAAAACCAAAACTTGGAAGCAACTAAGATGTCCTTCAGTGGATAGATAAGTACACTTTGACATATCCAACCAACAGAATATCATTCAGTACTAAAGAGGAACAAACAAGTCATAAAAAGACATGGATCCAGAAACCATAAAAGCATGTACACATACACACATACAAGTGAAAGCCAATTTGAAAAGACTAAATGCTGTTTGAATTCAGTATCAGACACATTTTTTTAAAAGAGACTAGGTCTCACTATGTTGCCCAAGGTTGTGAACCCATGGACTCAAGTGATTCCTAGCTTCAGCCTCCCCGGTAGCTGGGATTACAGGCATGTGCCACCACGCCTGGCTCAATATCGGACACATTTTTAAAAAGGTAGAACAATGGAAATGGAAAGGCATTGAGGAGGCATAAACAGGTCAAGTGCACAGAGAATTTTTAGGGAAGTGAAAATACTAGAAACTCTGGGAGATTATGATGTGTCAATGTCAATTTAACAGCTGTGATAAACATATCATTTTGCTGGAGGATGTTGATAATAGGGGCACATGGGAAATCTGTGTACCGTTCTCTTAATTTGCTATAAACCTAAAACTATCCTTTAAAAAATGATCTGAAGATGGACTAAGAGGTTTAAAATGCATCAGTAAAGATGACTAGATATATATTCTGAAGAGTGAATACAAATCAAGATTGCCTTTAAAATTGTTAAAAGGTGCATCTGCTTATGTGGGACAGTTGAAGGACCTAGCCTGATGCCTTGAGGAGGATGGGTAGAAGTCACAACAATCTCTCCTTAGATAAATCTGATTAATTTTATAGCTCCCTAGATTAGTAGTGACTGAATCTGTGATTGCACACCCCTCTCCCTTTTTAAATAAATGCAGCCTCTCCAAATAAAGTCTATAAATGTTGCATTGGATCAACTAAAAAAAATAAGACTGAATTTAAACAAAACAACCCTCCATATACAACTCTAGTCTTTAATTGCCTCCCAATTCTCTCCTTTCTATGCTCCCTTGGTGGGGGTCACAGCACTCCCTCTTTACCGACTGCTTTTTCAATTATTTTCTTGGAGTGTAGAGAGGGAAGGGAGACAAGCCTTGGGAAGTTCAGAAACCATTTTTCCAATCTTCCAGCCTACCTTTTGACAAAAAGGTGATCAACAAGCTCAGTAGTCATTAAAAAAAAAAAAAGTGCTTTCAGCAACTCCTATTCTCCAACGTCAAGGCTTCTTTTCACTAAGACCAACTTCAGTGTGATGAGACCCATTCAAATTCTTTTGATTCGTTTAAGTGTGCTGCATCCCACAATCTCTTCAATGCAGCAAGTACCACTCAAGTAGAGGAATGATGTGGCAAGGTGGTCACATGCTCCTTGTTTAAAATACCTTACACTTGTGTGTAATAAAGGACTGAGCCTTTAATCTAATGTTCGTGCCACTCTGCCTGGTACTGGAATTCTAAATATCAGGACCTGCACAATTTATACCAGCAAGATGATACCACTGCAGTGCTTCTGCTCATCAGTCTTCTCTAGCTACTGGTTGATTCAGTTCAACCACAGTTCACAGGGCTCTTTCCTATACTCTCATCTCTGGAAACTTTCCTTCACTACCAACCTTAAAGAAGAAAAGATAAGCCAAACCCAATAGAACTGTTGCTTTTTCCTTCCTGCTCATGTTCAAGCTACTGAAGGAGCCTACAGGTTGAGCTGAATCCTTCGGTTACCCACACCTACTATAGCAAACACTATCATCTCACCCCGGAGAAGTCGTGGGAAGCCATATAGGGGTATGAGTTCTATCAGTCTTGCTGCTATTACCCCATTCCAACATCCTGGAAGAGAGGGAAACAGATGCTTACGATAAATGTCCTGGGTTTATTTGACTGCCAAGAAATGTTTAAAGTATAGAGGTTAAAGTTCAATGTACAGCTCTGAGTTAATGCTTAGGATTTATGCTCCTGGCAAAGTGTGGAAATCTTGCCTCAGACTCTCAAAATTTGCACGAGAAAATATATCCATCGTTGCCCTGCTTCCATGGATCCAGCTGACACTTGTGTGAACACAGACCATCAATGGAGCACCAAGACAACTGGCGGAGGGAAGCAAGGTTTACACATTCTTTGCCTTTTTTGGTTAGAGCAGTAAGCCAGATCTGACATGATGCAGATGGGCTCTGGGATAAGAGGGTTAGAAATGACAGGGACTAACATTGCAATGACCTTTCTCCAGGAATTTCATTTTCAAAACAAACAAATTTATAAGCATTCCTCTAGCAACTCATGTAAGAAAATACTGATTAAAAAGTAAACATTGTCAAACCCCCTTTTTTTTTCTTGCTAGGAAGTATTTACAAAAGAAAAATGATGTTCAAAATACCACCCTAGGCAGGGACTTGACTTGTTAAGATAAGATTTCTAGTATCAAGACTTATGTTTTTCTTTATCTTGCCCTGCTGTGCGATAGGACATATGGTATATAAAAATCACCCACTGCTCAGCTACTCCCAATTAAGACTCATAAAGGGTTATTATGCACGGAGCAGTTTATGAAGGGCTCTGTTTTAAAGGTGACCCACCACACCACATTTAAGTCAAAGGATTGCTTCAACAAAGTTGAGTCAAGCAGAAAGGGGAAGGTGACTCTCACCCTAATGTTATTTAACTTCCCTATCAGGTCCCCCTCATCCTGCCAGGAGACTGAAGCTTATAGGAGCCACACTTAAGAAATCAAAACCTCCACTTAAGCTTCAATTGGCTGATTCATTTGTTTCTCATTCATTAATTCACTTTTTTTTTTTTTTAAGGAAAATACATATGTAAACCTCTGGATTGATAAGAATGTAGCTTTTAATTTTTTTCCCCCAAGGATCTATGTGGGAACAAAAACCATCACTGACCTGCACCTTCCCAGCTAGCTCCACGCTCTCACATGACTTAGTGGCAGCTGCAACATTTCAAAATGACAGATTCTGAGGTGTCACAGCAGGGCTGGAGCTGCTGAGTAAGACACTGGGGGAGATAAAAGGAAAAGAGGGAATTGTGGCTCCAATACAGTGCTCAGGGACTCCAGAGCGCCAATGTCAAAACCCACCGATATTACAGGTATACACAGAAAGTTTTCCCATAAGGGAAAATGACAAAATGGGTATTAAGTAGAGGAATGTTCTCAGGAATGGTCAACCATCTATTAAAGGAGTCAAGTGGGAAGAGGTTTCTTAAACTTGAAATTGAACCATGAAGTGTTTTCAGGGTGTTGCTTTGTCCCCAGAGGACAAAGGCTTACAAAGTTTCTACTGGACAACTAAAACCCCAATCTGACAGTGATCTCAGTAGCAGGGAAGAATAAGTCAGCATTCATGTATAACTAAACTAATGAAAATAAAACAAAAAATCAATTTGTGAATAGGCAGAACTCCCAACTGCAATAAGATTATAAAGCCAAATATTTACAATTTAACAGATACCCATAAAATACTTAAAAAGATACTAAAACACACCTGGCTTCTTCAAAAAAGCTTACATTTATGCAAGTGTCCCTCATCATATAAAACCAAAACACCAATGCACAAGGACCATTTATTTATAATTAGTTCATTTTTCTTTGTACATTAATCATCAAAACTACAAATTTTTTGCAAGGAACAAAAGGCCTACAAACTAGCTTCCTTCATGGCTACTTCAGCAGCAAACTAGGTTACTGATGTTATACAGAAAAACACCAAAGGTGCAATACTTTCAACTGTTACTCCTTTTAAGTTGAGCACTGCTGGAGGGTAGGTGAGAAGCAAAAGGGAGTAAGGAAAAGGACAGTTTCCACACAAAATAATTCCAAGCAATGTTCATTATAATTATAATGCTAGAAGGTCTGCCTGGGGCAAGGCAGTTTGTAGGTTATTGCACGCATGTAGATAGAGCCCTGTCTAAAAGCAATAAAAAGATTTCCGCTCCTTTCTAGTAAGGAACAAAAACTGAGGGAATATATTTACTTACTCTTTCTAAGGTCTAGAGGTATATAACAGGCTTCCCACTGGCTGTGGTAGAACCACAGTAAAAACCTAGCCAGAAAATCAAATCCAAGTTCAAATTCTATCATGTGAAACATGACTACACTTTGTCGGGCTGAGTGTCCTTACATATAAGATGGGAAGAAAAATGACACCTACACCACAAGACAGCTGTGAGGTCCGATTTGCTGAGCTGTCCAACGTGCATTAGCATGTGGGGGTTCACAGAACAACCATCCTTCTCATGATTATTTCATGAGTAATAATCTTCCTGACTTACATGTTAATAAAAAAAAAACATACAGAATTGAAGAAAATTATTAATTTAATACAAAATCCTTCCTCCCACAAACCAGTCAAGTGTAACATTTACTAGAGCTGATCTGAAAAAAAAAGAATGACTTCCCAGAGTTAGGGGGAGAGGGGGGGTCTACAGAATCTTATGTCTAGGTGGCACTACAGACCCATCCCATTAAGCTAAAGGTCAAGAGAAAGGCACTTTTCTAAGGAGATGACATATGAACAGGAGTTTATGGTCCGTTTAGGGAAATAACCAAATAACCTACAAAAAAAATGACAAACTATGTGGTGTTCGGAAGGAAAAAGATAGGGAGCTATGATAGCATAAACTTTTAGACCTCAGATTTACAAGTTGAACAGGAATCAACCAAGTAAGGGTAATAAGTGGGAAGTAATGGGGGAAGAGTGTTCTGGACAGAGGGAACAGTACATGTACAGGCTGAGACAAAAGGCCAACACAAACAAAATGTATTGGAACAAGAGATATGGCTGATGAAATAAGCAGGGGGGTAGGCCTTGAGGGGTGTTGAGGAGAGTAGGGGACATGTTTAAGGGTCTAGACCTATATTCCAGGAGCATGGGAAGTCTGTTAAATGATTAAACAGAGGAATGGACAGGCTCAGAGCTACATTTCGTAAAAATCACAGGAATGCCATTAATGAATAGATTACAGGATACTAGAACAAATGCTACCACTGGGGACCAACCAGGGTGAAAGATGGAGGGAGTTTAGGCTAAGGTGATGGAAATGGGGACGAAAAGGTGGATAGACTCAAAAAACAAAATAAGACAACTAAAAAAACAACGGTATGCCTAGTCCAATGTCAGGCTGAAGTACAGCAAAGAGTGCTGAGGTAATACCAGAATAAAAGACTCAACTGATAAATTTAGGGAACAAAAATAAGGGTGGAAAAAACTGGATGAGATCTAGTGTTTGGTTTTGATGAATGGCAATGCCATGCTCCAAGACAGGGAAAGAGAAGAAAAGGAATAGCTAGAAGCAAGATGATAGTATGTTTTGCCGAAGGTAATATAAAGTACAAGAAAGGTTCTGCGCTAAAGATCTAGATTTAAACCATCAGCACTTGATGGAGGCTGAGGTGAGCATAAAGAAGTCACTGAAGAAGGTCCCAAATGAGAAAAGACTAATGGTTAAAATGAAGGAAAATTTTACCAAAAAAAAAAAAAAAAAAAAAAAAAGTGTGAAAGTGTGATACACAGAAATTGGAGAAAGAAAACAAACAGAAGGGTAATTAACTGTACTAAATGCTTTTATAAAGAGGGTCAAAAAAAGAAAAAGGAAAGAGGTTATGCAGTTATCCTGGAATTTAGACCACTGATGGGGACTCTGAACACCACTGATGGGGATTCTGAAGGCAGTTACTTCAGCAGAATACAGATATGAATGCCAAATTGCAATGGGTTAAGAAGTGGAGGCAGTAAGGGAGAATATAGAACATGGTGGTAGTTAAATAGGAACAGTAGTAGTGGTGCGAGAGCATGTTCATGAGATTTTTCTTTAACTATCAGAGCTGCAAAGCAACTCTCCTGTTGAGAAGGACATCTTCAGCCATTCTTCTGGAGATGTAGCCCACCAAAAAGGAAATAAATTGGTCTTAAAGATCCTGTGTGGTAAGGAAAAGCAGACTTAGGTTAGACAAATGCTGGAATTCAGTTGTCTCAGGTGACGATAAAATTATTATTTTATAAATGAAAAAACCACATCAAAGACAAAAGGTTGCAAGGACCACAGGTATCAATGGATAAAGCCAGAACTGCAGATCACTATCACTGAATCCTAACTGAAGTGAATGTTATCTTTATTGGAGTAATTCCTACTATATCTATGCCCCACAGAATACACCACTGGGCAAAGGACTTAGGAAAGACCTGACTTCTTCATCACACCAGTGTTTGTGAAGGAAAAGTGAAATATGTTCATAATCACTATCCAAAGCCCAAGAATGCTCTGCAGATCACTAAGTAAATTCCTGTTGAGTTAAAATATGCAACGTTACTCTTCTTAAAATTCTCAAAGTACCTAATAACTGGGCTAACCAAGAGTTAGCTAGACTTTTGCCCACAAATGTTTAAAGGATGCAAATAAGAGAACAAAAGAGAAGGCCTGCAAAGTCACACTGAGAGCTGGCTGGAACGATCATCACTTCCATGAAGACATCCCTTGGGAGACCCAAGATTTCCTTCATAAAGTTTTCATCCTGATTTATGATTATAATCATAAACATTTCTGTTTCATCCTAATGACAGGAAAGGATTCTTTGCGATCTTAATTCAAGTGTTTCACTTGAAAAACAAAATCAGTGCTATAACTTCCTAGATTACAAAATATAGCATAATCCAAGTTTACTTTCTTCAAAAATAGCAACTTGCAGTGGGAGCAGAAGGCCCCTCCAACAGTAGTAGGAACATTCATAAGGACTAAAATAGATCTTTCTCAAAATAACACGAACCCATTGGGTCAAATGCACACTTAAAGACAGCAGAGCTCAAATTTCTGAAATCTAAACCCTGCTCTCAAAATTATGCTCACTAAAGTCAATGTCAAAGTAAGTAGAGTTACTATTTTTCTATAGCTGTTTCAAATATAATGAGATAATTTAAAACCCAGAAGAGCCCCACTTGTTTAATTAAACTATTCAATGTTTACTCCTTCATGAAACACAGATTGATCCCTAACTAGTGGATGTATACATTTTTTTTCTAGCTGTCTGTCTATAAAACTCAATGGAGTCCTAGACGACATAAAATGCTTTGAAAGAGAACTCCGAAGACAGAAACATCACAGAGTGCTGGCAAAAATCTTAAAACTTATAACTTTCAGTGTGTTTAAATGTAAGCAGACATCTGCACAGAATCAACTTTCAGAATTACAGGGAGGAAATAATTCACAGAAGCACAGAACTCAAGAAAAGCCCAACCTACTGGGGGGAAACCCAGAAAAAAAAAAAATCACAAAGACCACCATATCAAAGCAGAAATGAAAAGACACTGAGCAAGTCACAGTCTGCTCTGTGGGGAAAGAGAGGATAGCAATTCCCCCATGATCTCTTGACAAGTGTAAGCAGGCTGACCTGTTTGAAGAACTGCTCTCAAGGCCCATGGTTCTGACAGCACTGCTAAATCTAAGGAGGAACAAATTACATGCTAAGAAAGGGCTCTAAGTATAAAGAACCAATGGGTCAGCTAGGCCAGGTTACACAGAGCTGTGAGCAGCAATTTCAGGCAGTTCCCAAGGACACAGTAAATGATCACAGGAGTTAGGAGAATGGGACTCTAGTTCTCACAGACTTCCTCTATGAACCTGAACTGCCCATACAAACCTCGAACTGTTCTCTTCTCTAACGAGAGGATGATCACCTGCTATCATTTGCTCTTACTACCATAATGAACCAGGAGATGCTGAGTGTGGTCACCATGGGGCAAGGAGAGAATTTATTCAGAGATGACAAAAAGAACACTATCTCCATCTATTGTCTATCTCACCACTGAAATACTAGCCATCTACACCCTGTAGGGAGGGGTGCTGCCAAAAACAACAACCAATCATCATTTTGGTTTACTACCCCTTCAGCTATAGCCAGAGAATTTCTCAAGTTGTCACAATCACCACTAAAGACAGGCATATGAAGAATCACACAGCAATGTTATATTCTGGGCGATTTCTCCATTGGCAGCTGTGTTGTCTGACACAGAAGGATCATTACAGCCAACGGGGGGTGCCAAGCTGGGGGAAACAGCAACAGTTATAAAGTTAATGAGTCAATGTCCTTCGTCCTCTCAGCAGAGCAGAACACACACAGTGGCAGCAAGGCTGGCACTTAGAATTATGGTCACGGCAGAGTGGGCTCTCTGCTGGATTAGAAAAGCTTTCTCTGCATTCATTCTGGAATTCTTTCATGCAGTCATTTTAATCCCTCTACATAAGATGTCATTTCTCTAAAATAAAATTCTTAGGTATTATGGAAATAAACCAACTCTGGCTATTTCCCTGTGTAGGATGTCATCCTGCTGTTGACTTAGGGAACCAAACTTTAAAAAAAACAAACAAAACCATAAACCTTAATTTCCTTCTCTGGGTCTGAGTTTCTTCAATTCAGAAGTCACCCTATACTCCTCTAAGTTTCTGTCCAGCTCAATAACCCTGTTAATGACTTTACCTAAATATCCAGGAATCTATGTGCCACTTTACCTTGTATAAGGAAACTGACTACTATGACTGTGACTGAGCAACTCTAGAGTACACACGATTAGGTAAGCATACTTCCTAGAGGTGGAGATAAACACTTCCCACTCAAAGGGAGCACATACTACTATTGCCCTCTACTGTGGTCCCTGACACTTACGGCACCTAAAGAGGGTCACTGTAACATCAAAGTAAGTGGCACTTCCACATTAGAGTTTCTTTAATATTCTAAAGCAAAAGATCAATGGGAAAATACGTTCATGGAGTTGAAGTCTCAGGATGCTAGATGGCAATTAGTCCCTAATGCAATCTTCAGATTCAATACAATTTCTACCAAAATTCCAAGAACATTTTTTGTAGAAATGGAAAACAAGGTCTTCATATTCATATGACATTGCAGGAGACCCCAAATAGCCAAAACAATATTGAAAAAGAAGAACAAAAGCTTAAGGACTGACATTTTCTAATCTTAGAACTTACTGTGAAGCTACCATGATCAAAGCAGTATGGCAACAGCTTAAGATAAACACACAGATCAACAGAACACAATGAGGCATCCACAAATTAACCCATACTTCTGATGTTTTACAAAAGTGTGAAGCATTCAATAAAGGAGAGAATAGTCTCTTCAACAAATGGTATTATGATAATTAAGGACCTAAATACAAAGAATGAAATTCGTGCCCCACCTCATACCATATACAAAAATTATTCAAGAAGTACCTAAATATAAAAACGAAAACTATAAAAATCCTAAAAGAAAATATAGGAGAAAATCTTTATCACCTGAAATTTGGCAATGAATTCTTAAATTTAACACCAAAATATAAGCAACAAAAGAAAAAAGATAGTGGAACCCATGAAAATTAAAATTTATGTGCTTCCAAGGCTATCATTAAGAAAAGTAGAAAGAGAACTTATAAAACGGGAGAGAGTATTTGTAGCCTCACAGGGTAACAGCACTGGGATGGAGCAAGATGATAAAAGATCACTCAGAGCTCTTATGGATTGGAGCAAATGGGAAGCCCAGCACCATGACTCCCTCAAGAGGAGCAGGTCCAGGTGGTATAGCCCTGATCCAAGTCTCTTATTTACTGAAAAGCATGGGAAAGCTAAAATTCAAAGAAGGTGGGCAAGCATGTCAGGAAGTATTATGTATAGGGCAATGTGTATTCAGGTATGCATCATCATCTGGCATGTGCTGGGGTCAAGTGATCAAGGGCTACTGCTTGAGGGGCTTCAGTGTTCCTGCTATTCAAAACAGTATTCCTGCTTCTCCAGTCTCTATTCCTGCCTATTTTTCTGTTATTCTTTACATCTAAGGTATGTCAAATGTTAGCTGATCTTGCTAATCTGGCCATATCTTCCACCCATTATTTCCAACAAATGCTGGTTATCACAGCATATTCTTCAATACCTGGGTCTGCCCGAGTAAAGATCCTTCCTGCCTGTGTGCTTATCTGACAGGTAGGAAACTTCTCCACACCAAAGAACATGGAGGGCCAGGGATTCCACAAATATTTATAGATCATATATCTGATAAGAGTCAGAATAACTAAGTCTTGTATTTCAACAATAACAAACAACCCAATTCAAAGTGGTCAAAGAAACTGAAAGAACTTTCCAAGAAAGATAGATATACAAACAAGCAACAAGCACATGCAAAGATGCTTGACATCAGGGAAATGCAAATCAAAATCATGAGATACTACATCACACCCACTAGGGAGATTAGAACAAAAAAGAAACCAGAACAGAATTAAGTGCCCTGAAATAAAACCACACATATATAGTCATCTAATCTTTGACAAAGGAGTGAAAAACTTACAATGGAACAAGAACAGCCTCTCTTTTTAATAAATGGTGCTGGGAACTGGATCAAGACATGCAAAAAATGAACCAAGACACCTCCTTAACACCATGTACAAAAAGCAACTCAAAATGGATAAAAGACTTGGATATAAGACCTGAAACCTTAAAATATATAGAGGAAAACTTGGGCAAAACCCTCCATGAGTTACAATTCAGAATTTCATCTCTTGATACATGTATAGCCAGCAAAAAGATGAAGGTAAATATAAACAGCTGATACTACATCAAACTAAAGAGCTTCTGTACAGCAAAAGAGACAGCAGACAAAACAAAAAGAAACCCAACTGGTGGGAGAAAATTTTTGCCCTCCAAAAGAGTGATAACAAAGATTCACAAGGAACTCACCCAATGTAGCAAAAACAAAGCAAGAAGCCCAATCAAAAAAATGGGGAGAGGAATAAAAAGATATTTCTCCCAAGAGGAAATACAAATGGCAAACAAGCACATGAAAAACTGCTCAACGTCACTAAGAATCAGGGAAATGTAAATCAAAACCACAATGAGATACCACCTTACACCAGTAAGAATGGCCTATATCAAAAAACGGGCAGCAACAAGTGCTGGCTGGGATGTGGAAAGGCACACTCTTACACTGCTGGTGGGAATGTAAACTGGTCCAGTCGCCATGGAAAGCTGTGTGGAGGACCTTCAGATTAATGAAAATGGAACTACCGTTCGACCAAGCAATCGGTCTTTTGGGAATCTACCCAAAGGAGACCTCAATGTGGGTACAAAGGGACACCTGTACTTGGATGTTTTTGGCCGCACTATTTATAATTGTGAGTACATGGAGGCAACTCAAATGTTCCAAAACAATGAATGGGTGAAAAAGATGTGGTATATACACAATGGAATATTACTCATCAATTAAAAATGACAAATTTGATGGTTTTACGATAACACAGACATACCTAGAAGAAATCATATTAGCAGAAACAAGTCAGAAAGAAAAAGACAGAATTCAAATAGTTTCACTAATATAAGGGACATAGGGAAAACAAAAGTCCAGGAGGGAAAGTCAAAACAAGCTAAAAAAAAACAAACTGAAGTTTATAACTTGGGGGGCGGCAGCAGGTGAGGGAGGGAATGATCAGGGAGGGGAGAGCCCCCAGGATTACAAAGATGTGAAATAATTATCTATAAAGTATTTAAAAGAAAACAAACAATAACAAGTGGTAGAGACAATATGGTGAAACATTACTGGTGAAAAATGTAGCTGTTGTGGAAAACAATTGTTAGTTCCTCAAAAAGTTAAACAGAATCACCATATGACATAGCAATTCCACTCCCAGGTATAATATATACTCAAGAGAAAGTAAAACATCAAATACGCAGGTAGTTGTAGCAGTATTATTTATAATATCCAAAAGATGGAAACAACCAAAATGTCTACCAATGAATGAACTGCTTTAACCCATACAATGACAACTCAATCATAAAAGAATGAAGGATTGATATATGCAACAATACAGATGAACCTCAAAAGCATTATGCTAAGTGAAAGAAACTGGACAACAACACAATTCTATGAAATATCCAATGTAGGCAAATCCACATTAAATGTTGGTACTTGCCAGGGTCTAGGAGGTGCAGGATGTATGTAATGAGTGGTTAATGAGCACATAGTATTTTTCGGTGTGAAGAAATGGGAAAAGTTTCACAATCTGATATAGATGATGGTTGCAAGATACTGTAAATATATTTAAAATGCTACTGAAGTACTTACACTTCAAAATGGTTACTTCAATATTCTACAAATTTCACCTAATTAAAAAATCTGCAGCCACACATACATTTCCCCAGAGTTCTTCACTATGTGACTTATAATCTGTGCATGTTCCAAGTGGCATGTATATCCCACACAGAGCTATCTCCTTTTATTTCTAGACCACCATCAAACACCATGTGAACTGACATGGTTTGGTGGTAAAACTTCAGGTACCTGGTCCTTTTTACAGTATTTTTTTTTTCAATGCTCATAACTTTCTTGCATAGGTCCTGATCACTCAAATGGAACATACCCACATTATGCTTTATCTAAACTAAAAGAGAGGAACTACCAGAAGTTTGGGTTTAACCTTAAGTCACAATCAGAACTGTCATCAGTCTCCTTAATCTACATGAGGTACAATAACCTGGTTTGGTTTTATATCTACCTGTGCTATTTATTTATACCAGAAAATGACTCCCCTGACGTCAGAAACAGTCTTTCTGTGAGCTGTAACTCCTCCCTCTGCCCCCTACATTCCAGGGTTTGAATTAGGCTTTGAATTATCAAACTCCCTATTCCAAAATTCAAGAGTCATTGAGAAATCTGATAAAATTCTCAAATAAAAAGAAAAGAAAAGAAAAAACACACACACACAAAAGATATGCTTATTACGTAAAGAAAGCTATTAACTTTAAAGAAGCAATGTGCTAAAAATTAGAACTCCGGTGAGTAAATACTTTTATTTCCAGAATTTAAGGATTCTACATATTCATACATTGATGCAATAAAAGGATTACAAAGTAAAAGCAGATTTCATTAGCCTTCTGACATGGCAATTTTAGAATAAGCACTGGCAGTGTTAAGAAAATGAATAAGAAGGTAGGTATACTTTATGTACTACTCATCAATAAACCTTTAGCGCATTTGGAAGAATTCATAGCAAGAATACATCTTTCAAGTGCCACTAAATACTTAGCAAGTTTTACCACAAAGATATCATAGGATAAGTAAGACCTATGAGATGTGACCTATAGGATAAGACTTTTGGGATGTGAAAGATAAATCTTAGACTCTAGAGGGCACGTTCTTCACATTTATAGTAAATATAGTATAAATAAACTCAAGTCATCTCTCAATATATCTAGTTATTTGGTTTTTTGTTTTGTTTTAAATGCAGGCAACTTAACTCCATCTTCATAATGAATGGTTTTGTTCAAACGGCTAAGACATGGTTTGGGATAAGAACCTTAGTTCAAAAGTCTACCCTTCCCAGGGGTGGTACCATCCTGTTCTGATTCTTCAGCATTGTCACGCCAATACCCAGATGAATAGAGGATTTAGGCTGAAGTTTACAGAACAAACAAATCTCTGATCCACCTCTTTGTCTTAATTGGCCTCTCATGATACATAGTAACCACTGGTTCTATAGAACCCAGAATGATACCCCAAGAAATACAAGGAGAAAAAAACTATGAGAAAGAGAACAAAGAGTTAATCTACTCCACCAACCCAATCTTCTTCTCAAAAACTCTATCCTCTATGGTAGCTTGCCACATTCCCCCCAACAACAGCTGCTCATGATAATCAATGTCTGACAGATCAGAGAAAGCCCTTAATGTGTCGCCAAGGGGCAGTTCAACAGATGGCATGGTGACTTACAACCAGAATCATTAATTACACTCTCTTATTAGTCCCGGGGCACAGTGCTGAAAATGCTTCCTCAGTGAAAGATGAGCATTTCAGATAAATGACCGTCTGGTATTGACTGTGAAACTCCCTTTAGGATTTCTGGTCAGTGTTGATTTCTAAATCTAAGCCTTACTATTTTTACAGCCATTTCCCAGTTTTCACTTTTCAAGGTGGCTGGGAATGAATATGAAGTTCCTGCTCCCACTATGCATCAGAGCTCCCATGGTCACTTCAGCTAGAGAGCTAGTTCAACTTTTCCTCCACTAGTGGCAGAGAATGTGTGTTTGTGTGTGTTCAATTTTCCCTCTGCCAGTGCTGGGGGGGGTGGGGGGGTGTAAGGGGGGGGTTGTGGGTGTGTGTGCTCCCGTGCGCAGAGCTAGGTGGGAAAGAGAGGAGGGAGAGAAGAGTTGTATCCCCTCCTCTTCTACTCTGGCATTTCTTTTAATATGTGACTGGTTCTTGGACTCAAGCTCCTTCTCCCCCAAACCACTGGACACAGCTCTTCTCCATGTTCCCTTTTTTAAAAGGGGGCGGTAACTCTCAAAAAGAAAGCCTGGCAGCTTCAAGCAAGCAGTAACTACCCAGATGTCCACATGACTGGCTTTGTTAGTCCAAAGGACTAGGTAATGAGGATAAACCACCACATATTTAATTTTTAAGGCTGACTGTAGTCAGAGCTGAGACAGCCTACCTACTGGCCTTAGCTAGCATTATAAATCAGAAATAAATCGCAACATACCCCCAAAGGATGACATTTTTAAGCACTTCCCAAATACTACCAACTATTTACTAATCTCTAGTTCTGTACCTCAATCAATAACTTTTTAAATCTGAGTTCAAACTAAGCCATATTAATATCCTAAAAGCTGTGATTTAAGAGTTCATTGTTTCTTACATCCCAATTTGTTCTTTTTTGGGCACAGAAACCTGACTTCAACTTTCAACCAGATTCAAATTACCGTATTAGCTGATAGAACAACATCTAGGCATTTTTCAAAGACAAAAACGTGTTAATTAAGATATAATAAAAACCTCCTGATGTGGATTACAGGAAGGGGAATTTGGGAAGTCTGGGTCTACCTTGCAATGTACTCACTTCTAGCTTTTTCTCCTTTTCTGACAAAACATCTTTCTGGTTCTGGGTGTATTCCACCAACATGCGAGCCAGCTGGCGCCGGTCTTCCAGTTCTGCAGCCAGGCGCCCGTTATATTCTGCTAGTAACAGACATGCTTCATCGACTGTTTTTGAAAGCCGTTCAGCTGCCTCTTTGTCTAAATACAAATGAGATGAAAAAAAGAGACACAATATACAAATCATATAGGAATGACTGCAAATACTTCTGAGGGAGATTAACAATTTCTCTTCTAACAAAAGAGTCCAAGAATAAGTCGGAACCTGTGGCTATACAATGAACTGGCTGACTCCAAAGGTGCTATGCCTATCAACAAGACAGGACATTTCTGAATTACCTCAGGCAACAATACAAGGAGGGAAACCTGGCAAAGTGCTACTAAATGCCTATTCTCTATAAATAGAGATATTTAAGGTCATGAAATAATTTCTCCTCACCTCCAAGAATTTCAAAAGTGCTTTCATTTATATTGTTTCGTTAAGTATTCTTTGCACATTCCTCTGAAACACATGGGGAAGCATGAACTTTTGAGTGTGGAAATAAAAATGGAAAAAAAACTATGCAACAGGTTCAATATGTGGTTAGTTGATTAGTTAGGACTGAAATCCAGACCTTGAATATGAACCTATAGGACTCTAGCTTTTAATTTATATTAAGCCTTAAACCTGAGTATGACCTTTCTTCTTCCACTCAGCAAAATGTAGGGTCTGGTAAGAACAAAGGCTTTCAAATGTTTCTGAACCTGACCCACAGTAAGAAATATTATATAAATATAATATAAAAATAAAAGAACATTTTATAAAACAATATCCTTACGATGCGCAAAGTGGTCTAGTTCTATTTCATATATATATATACATATATATATATATATTTTTTTTTTTTTTTTAAGTTGGTCATTACCTACCAGGCTGCTTTCATGTTCAATTATGGGTTGCAACTCATTGTTTGGGAAAAAAAAAAAACTGCTGAAAATTCAAAGTATAAGAGTACTGTTGGAAAGATACAGTGAACAAGGCTCAACATTAAGAAATGTGAGGGAGAGCCCAAAGGATGATTTGCACTTACAAGAACTAAAATCATTAATTCTACATGTGTAGTGACAAGATTAGAACTTTAAATATGCAGACCTCACTTTAAAAAGGCCTTTAAAGATCAAAAGAGTAGATGGGTGCTTTGAAACAAAGAGCACCAGGAGCTCCAAAACACAAACAAAAAGTGAGTTATAGAGATGGTTTTGTTGCATCTTATGAATACAGGCCATCAGGAGGTAAAAGACTTCAGCTTTCTCACAGGAAATTAGGACTCAAGAATTTCCAACAGTTTCTCTGTTTGGTAGGTAAACAGTCTGTCTGACTTTTAGATACCTTCTTAATATGAATACCAGGAGATGAACTGCTGAGAGATGCAAATTAGATCTGTTGTTTCTATCCTCCTCAGGGCTAGAGAAACACCAAAGGGATGTTTTCTTGAAGAAAGAGGAGTGAGTCCAAGAGACACCTCAGTCACAGTGGGTTAAAGAGCACAGCAAAGCTTATGTTTCTAGATTGGAGGTACAGTCTGGGAACATGCTGTTGGGATAGTTACGTTGGTTTTAGCTTTGTCACTGCTTGACGGTATGATTCTTTTATTAAAAACAAAGCAAGAATAAAGGCTAGTTCCTAGAGATGTCTGAGTACCTGTGACCAAAAAAAAAAAAAAAAAAAGGAAGATGCTAGCTTTTAAAGAGTTTTTTAAAAAATCGATTTTCTTCCTCGAAGAACTTGTACAATGCAGATAATTCACACAAATAGAATGCAGAAATAACTTGGACTAGTTACAAGAGCTACAGAAAAAAATGCAGTCGAAGATGCTAGCTTTAGAGAGCATCCCTGTGTCTGTACTCATGTGCACTTACACAGACGACTGGCTGTGGGCCTCTTTTCAGCCCCTACTTGAGTACTGGCATCCGGTTCTTTTGTTTACTCCAAGCTTCCATTCTCTGCTTTTCTTATGTCTCCCCCACATCTCATCAATTTCTCTCTCCCTCCTGAGGCATGGCCAGCAGCACATAAACATGTTGCCCTATCTTGAGGCACAGTTTACTCTCCCACAACTATCCCACTTCTCCCTCCACTTGAACAGTCTTTACTCTGCCACTATACCCACACCAATCAGACTTTCACACCCACACCTTTCACTTACACTGAATAAGCACATGTTGTATGCCCAACACTGTTCTAGGCTCTCAAAACCAGCAGAGACACAAAGAACAAGAATTTTCTAGCTCCAAGAAGTTTACATTCTCAGGCAAGAAGAAAAACAGTTTGTTGTATTTTATTTATCTATCAGCCGAAGGCAAAAAGCATTAGAAGGAAAAAAAAAAAAGACAATGGGAAAATATTGAGGCATTTGTAAAGAGCAATGCAATTTTAAATAAGATGGTCATGGTAGGCATCAATAATGTGGCCTAAAGGAAGGGGTAGATCAGTTTTTGAAATATTTTAGAGGAACTAGCTCAAGAACAGTAGACATAAAGCTATGGTAGTTCGAGCAGGTAGAGAGCCAATCAAGGAGGCCATGTTGCTACAGTGCTCTGAGCACAGGAAAGCATGATGAAACCTCCACTTACCAAATCACTCTGGTTACTATGTTGGGAACAGAATGGGATTGGGAGGCAGGAGGAAGCAAGAAGATCAGGGAGGAGTCTACTGCAATCATCCAAGAGAAGCTTGTGACAAGATACTTTTTGGTATTGACCGATAAGAACAAGAAAATAAGTCATTTACTGGGATGGAGAAAACCACAAGAGAAATTAATGTTGGAGGGAAACAAGGAGATGGAAGGAGATGGGTCAAGCAGTCTGAAATGTCTTTGGAGACATACAACTAGGACACAAACCAGGAAGTTACATGGATGGGTTTCAAGGGAGAGGCCAACACCAGTGATGCAAATGAAAGGATCAGCAATATAAAAATTGTTAGTCACCAAACTGGATGAGAACAGTCAATGTAAATAGCTAGAGAAGAGGATTAGCTACTCAACATTAAAGTGTAAAAGTGATGACACCAGCAAGGAGACTGAAAAGATATGGCCAAAGAGAAAAGCTAGGAAAACATGGAGTCAGTTTCCTAGCGCTGCTGCAACGGATTACTGCAAATGTAGAGGATGAAAATAAGCATAATGTATCATCTAAATATGTATTATCAAATCCCGACTCCAACTCCTAAATGTATCACTCCTACTTCTGCTTCCTAGCTCCTTCAACTCTTTCCCTCCTGCCTCCCTCCTGTAAGAACACTGTGATCATAGCAGGCCCACTTGAACAAGCCAGGAAAATCCTCTGCACCTCAAGATCTGCAAAGTTCCTTCTGCCATGTAAGACAACTTAGTCACAGGGATCTGGGGGTTAGGGCTTGTGCATTTTCTTTTAGGGGTACAGATGTGTTACTCTGTCTACCACACCAAGTGAGAAAGCACTTTCAGAAAGAAATTTAAGATGTTTGTTTTTCATAGGCCAGGCATGAGAGCACATGCCTGTAAGCAGCAGCCTAGGAAGTGGCAGCCTGTGGCCGGGGGCAGGTGGCAAGACCTAGTTCCAAAAAAATATAGCTGGGTGTGGTGGTGCGCACCTGTAATCCCAGTTACCTAGGAAGCTGAGGCTGGGGATTGCTTGAGTCTGTGGTACCCCAGGCAACATGAGCCTGTGGTTTCACAGGCAAAAATAGGGAGACCTAGTCTTTAAAAAAAAAAAAGTTTTTCATGGCCTCTTTTTGGTTTCTCTATATTCCACATGTAAGAGAAACCATTCAGTATCCTTTTCCTTAATTGACCTTAAATTAAAACTGGGAGGGGGGGAAATCAACAAATCTAGTAACACAGAAGTCATTAATAATAATGTAGAAAGTAGTTTCAGTAAAGTGGAACCAAGAGAGTGAAAGGAGGAGAAAAGGAGACAGAGGAGACCAGATAACCCATTTAGAATGGTTTGCTATAAAGAACAGAGAACAGGGGAAAAGGAGATAAAATGATGGGAAGGTGATTGTTAGTCTATCTTGCTAGTTCTCAAAAATAAGCAAGTCTTTATAAAGCCCAAATAAAAATAAAACACTACTTTTAAAAATGATTTTTAAGAGAATTGAGAAATGAAGCAAAAGACAGGGATCAAGAAAAAATTTCCCATTTGGGGAAAAAAACAAACATGTTTATTATGCTGTTGAAGATGATTCAGTAGAGTGGGAAAAAAGAAAATGTAAAGCAAAAAAGAACTGGTGGAGCAAAATTCTTGATTTGAGAGAATGAACAGGTCTAAACACAATAGAGGGGTGGGTTTAGAAAACAGTATGTTCACCCACAGAAATCGGAAGGAAAACCAATCCATCTATGTTATTTATTTTTCCAGGTCACCTCAGCTGAGTAGATACAGCAAAGGAATAGATGAAAGATGGGTTTAAGAATGCTGGTGCCAGAAATGCCGGGAGAAGGAAATGAGTTGTTTTTCTTTAATAGGTGTAGAGTTTCAGTTCTGCAAGATGTGATGAGCCCTGAAGCAAACTGCAGAGCAATGTGACCTGTATGCAATAGTGCTGACCTGTGTGCTTCCAAAGGGTTAAGATGGTAAACTTTTTAGGGGCATTTTTCTTTTACAATCAAAAAAAATGTGCTTTTTAAAAAAGTTATGTGAAACATAAAATTATCCATATTACTAGTTTTATTAATCTGCTTCTAAATTTTGCAGAATTATGATTCTGATAAGCAAGAATGAGGTGGTTCCTATAAGAGTATTTTAATATTTCACAAGTTGGATTTAATCAGAAAACAGTGGGATTTTTGCCAGCCAAAGGGAAAGAGAGGAAAGGTATTGGGAGGATACATGAGGGGATGAGTCTCAAGTCTCCAAGTCAAGTAAAGGAGGAAGTGAGGGCACAGGGAGTGAAGACAAAGGTCAAAAGATCAGTTGACAGCAAGACTCAGAGCTGGGGAGTGGAGGGGACAGTGGCAAAGCTGTGTTATCCAAACTAGCAGAACCCTGCCTGGGTGGCACTTCTTAGGATAATTTCCTAATTTGGGAGATTCTGATCAAAGATCATCTCATCATCAGAAAGTCCCGCCTGACTACAGTAAGTAGTATCTCCTTAAATCATTACTTGAAATAGTATCTCCTTCAATCGTTTTCTACTTCCCAAACCTCTGCTTTACTTTTCCTTCTGCCATTTAACCACTAAGGGGATACAAAGCACACCTGCTACACAGGGCCTCAAATATTTGTCAACTGGAAGAAATACTTCATGTGTGACTTGATTTCCCTTAGAACAATAAGAAGGAAGTTAGTGAGCAGGCAGGTGAAGGAGCTGGAAGGGGAACATGATGGCGATGACCAGAAGAGAGTATACCAACAAGTCTCCCTTTTTTTCTTTTTTTTTTTTGGAGACTAGGTCTGGCTATGTTGCCTGGGGTACCACAGACTCAGGCGATCCCCAGTCTCAGCCTCCCAGGTAGCTAGGATTACGGGCACCCGCCATGGCACCTGGTGGCTTTTTTGAGACCAGGTCTCACTATGTTGCCCGGGGTAGTCTTGAACCGCAAACTCAAGCGATCCTGGGCCTTTTGCCTCCCAGTGCTTGGACAACAGGCGCGTGTCACCACGCCCAGCTCAACAAGTCTCCCTTTCTGCCATGGAAAACACATGGGCTTTGCAGTCTGGACTGCAAACCCAAGGTTCACAACCTATGTGACATCAAGTCTCCGATGCAAAATGGGGATATGGTGTCAGCAATCACTAAAGACGATCATGAAGAGAAGTAGAAGCCAAACACACTCCGTATCAGTTCATGCCTCATTCTTTTCTTTCAATTTCCCAAGCATAACTCAGGAATAATATCAACAACTCCTCATGAGTAGGATCGATCATCAAGAAGGCAAAATTGGCTCATGCCTGTAAGCTTCAGCTTATGAAGTGGCCGGGGCTAGGGGTTACAGTTCGAGTCCCGCCTGGGGTCCAAAGCGAGACCTAGTTCCCCCCCAAAAAAAAACTGGGGGTGGTGGTGCGCGACTGTAATCCCAGCTACCTGGGAAGCTGAGGCTGGGGATTGTTTGAGTCTGTGGTACCCTGGGCAACAAGAGCCTGCGGTTCCACGGGCAAAAATAGCGAGACCTAGTCTCAAAAAAAAAAAGAAGGCAAAACTGGCTGGACATGGTGGCACATGCCTTTAATCCCAGCCTAAGAAGGGAGGCTGAGACTAGGAATTGCTTGAGTTCGCAGGTTTGAGACCTGCCTGGGGCAATATAGTGAGACCTAATCTCAAAAAATAGCTAGGCAAGGTGGTATGCGCGTGTAATCCTAGCTACCTGGAGGCTGAGGCTGGGTATCGCTTAAGTCCATGGTACCCCGGGCAACGTTGACTCTGCGATTCCCCAAGACTAGTGAAATCTAGTCTCCAAAAAAAAAAAAAGAGGGTAAAATGGTTTGACTGACAACATAACACACAACTGGAGTTCCTGGCACCGAAAGCACTGTGAACTATGGGTGTGTCAATGTGGTGTATAAATCACATAGGATTGACACGTAATATCTCTCTCTCTTTTTTTTTTTAAATAAGAAGGTCGTAAGTTTAATGCCTTACCCCTTTGGACTCCCCTACATAATTTGCACTTAGCTTTCACAGACCTAACTTAGAACATCACAGGTTGGGACATGCCAGCATTTTTGTAATAATTTCTAGAATCACTATTCAAGCCTGAACTATTACAGCAACTTCACTGTTTGGCATGTGAATTAATATCCTAAGATAACGGAGACCCACAGCACACACAGTCTGTACTTGCTTCACAGGATGGTCTGTGGTTTGATGTATTAGGGATATGTCCCTCTCCCCTCATCTTTCACCCAAACTCTATCTTCTTACCTGTTATTTTTTCCAAAAGAGAAACATCTTGTACTTCCTGGGGCAAAGAAGCAATTTTCTGTCGGACAGTAGCATCTCCTGATGCAGCATTTTCCAGGTCTTGCAAAGCTTTGATTAGTTCCTCAGTCTGCACAATGAAAACACAAACAGCACCATCCTTAAAACATATGAAGGTTAAAGAAAATTAGTTTGAGATAAGTGAGATGGAGGTAAATTCTAAAAATGATCATTCCTGATGTTAAAATTGTTCTTGTCTCACAGCTTATACTGAAGTCAGTGATAAGGGTTCTAAGAGAATGTAAAAAGTTCATTTTTTTAAGTCCATGGGAAAACATACATGAAATTCTTCGCTGCTTTTTAAAAAACTGTTTTTGGAAGAGGAATCTGAAGCTGGGTATGGTGGAGCATGCCTGTAATCCCAGCTACCTAGGAGGCTGAGGCTGGGGAATCACTTTAACCCGAGGGATTGAGACAACCCTGGGCAACACAGCAAGACAGTCTCTTTAATTAAAAAAAAAAAAAATTCTGATTCACATAGCTTAATTTCATATGATGAATGATCTCTAGCAAAGGACAGTCTCCTATAGAATAAAGCCTCCAAATCAGATGTTTACCAAGTATGGACCGACTGATTAAATGAAATGACACCTACTTCAAAACTCTTTCTTAGGTTTGCTTTATAAGATCAGTATCAGAAAGATAACATTTTCAATTTTGGCAATCACGCCCAAAATTAAATGTATCAAACTCAGTAATTACAATCAAAGAGGGGAAAGTCAAGAAAAGCAAACCAAAAAGTGCACACTCTGTTTATACAGTGTTTCTGAGTTGTGAGAAAACTGAACACTGACAGGTCAAGTAATAATGACCCAAATGTAGCTGACAATGTAGAAGGCAGTTGGGTTATCCCAAAAGTGACTCATTCCAGCTGCTCTAAAGTTTCAAAATGTGAAGTTATATAACCTTACACTGCTTTTATTTAATCCTTAGCCTAATTCAGCATTTTTAACATAACACAAATCAGAAGAGCTTTTATTTATATAGAGCTTAAACCCACCTACATGTAATAAAGCAAAGCTATTCTGGGCAACTAAGATGCAGTATAGCTCAGTGAAATGAGCACAGGCTTTGAAGTCAGTCAGACCCATAGTCAAGATACTGAGCAAGTTAATCTGTCTTCTTGAGCCACATTTTTCTTTGATAAATAAACAGATAAAACAAACCAACTACAGAGTTAATGATCTAACTTATATGATGGGTCAACAATGCAAATTACATGGTTAAAAATTCAGTAAATGCTAGATGCTTGTTTAAAAATTTAGATAGGTTATAGTGTAGGAAATCTGCTATTGTTGAACATACAGTCTTTAGAAACTAATAGGTTGTTTACTTACTACAAAAATCAACATGCCATTGGAGTCAGTCATGGCAGAATCTTTTTTACCATTATCTACTCTTCAACCAAAAAAATAAAATAAAATTTAAAAAAAAAAATTTTTTGAGACTAGGTCTCGCTATTTTTGCCCGGGGTACCACAGACTCAAGCAATCCCCAGCCTCAGCATCCCAGGTAGCTGGGATTACAGGTGCGTGCCACCACGCCCAGCTATTTTTTGGGACTAGGTCTTGCTACGCTGCCCCAAATAGGTCTTGAACTGCGATCCCCAGTCCCAGCCATGACTCCATAGGCTGTCGCTTACAGGCACGTGCCACTGTGCTCGGCTTTTTTTTTTTTTTTTTTTTTAAGTGTCTAGCATTTCACTGGCAATAACTTTTTTTTCAAAAATTTCTGACATAGATAAATGGCTGCTGGGATGCCTCCCCCACCCCCAAACCCTGATGGCCTGTCCATTCACTCAGACTCCTCCCTCATTGTTTGACGATTTATGTTCAGTCCATTGGTCTCTCTTCCTTTTCTGTGGTTGTGTCTATCTGACAGGGAAGGGACTGTGTTCCTGGTACACAGCATTCTATGTGTGAAGGATTGTAGTCTTAGCTTTGCATTGGGCAACCTGTCCATGCTCATTTTAGGTTCAAAATGTCTTTGCTGGCTGCCCGTTCCAGTCCATTCTCCCTGTATATCCATTGCCTCTTCACCCCATAGCTGTGCCTTCTGGCTTGGGGGGGGCCTTGTTCCCAGTTGTTTTCTGTAATGACGTTTCTCAGTGAGGATAGGCATCCACCAATGGCCTTTGTGGATCATCTCCACGCTCTTCGTTTGCAGATTTGTTGTGGAGCCAATTCCCCAACTCTGTGGACCTCCTCTCCCACAGTATGCAGAGGGGACTCCTTGTTTTCTTGAGTGGCATATCCCAAAATGGGGTCTTGGTTCATCCATTCCTGACGAGCTTGTAGATACACTTCAGTGATAGGTCTTCACCATGGTTGTCTCTCCAGTCTATTATGTTCTATGATGATCCCTCTCCTGCGTCCTGCCTAGTTGTATTGGTAGGATCCTTATCTGGTCCTTCATGCGTTCTATGTCACTGTTTGCAATGTCTGTTTTTCTTATTCCTCCTGAGGGCTGAGTGAGAGTGAAACGGCAAGATCCCCCTGTTTTCCCTGACCCTGAGTGGATCTTATCTTGCCTACGCGCTGGTCCAGTCCAGTGCCCGGCTCTCTTTAACAAAAAATTTTTAAAGAATATTTTCAATTTCTAGGAGTGAAAAATAGCCAAGTCCAAAAATACTATTAAACATAAATCCATCCTGGAGTCATGATGTCAGGGCTGTTACCTAGCAAACTTCACTGGGTAAATCTTGCACCTGGTACCCTGAGAACTAGCCTCTTGTCATCCTATTCTACTGGTTACCAGCGCCACCTTGTGGTCATAATCTTCAACTCAAGGTCACGTCGCCAGACTATTCTACCCTACTGGGGGCAAGACCTACCAAGAGAGGACCTGCAGAAGGATCTTGGGGAGAGTAGCTTCCAGGGTAGTCATCATCCTCCTCCTCTTGTATCTGCTGAAAAGTTCGCTTCAGAGATTTCTTTTCCTCTGTTGCTAAAAAAAAAAGGAGGAAAAAAGCGACAAAGTTGGGTCATACTGCCTTACAAAAGTACGTACAATGGGCCACATATAAAAAAGGGTAGAAGGGGTATACATTATATTTACAGGTTTAACCGTTAATCTTCGTGTGTGTGTGTGTATGTGTGTGTGTGTATTTTTAATTGGGATAGTTCCTATATTACCAAAAGGTCAAAATGCCTACCATTATTAGTTTGTCATGTGAGAATGGAAAATTTTTACACTGGAAAAAATACTATTAAAATCAAACTTCTAACAGTGAAACTTATCAAACACAATACATTTAATTTAAAACTTCATCAAATAAAACATATGAAACCTATCAGATGAGATAATGAAGCGAGTCAATGTAAATGGTTTGTGGAGAAGACACTTGATAGAGTGATTTTTGCTTTGCAGAATAATTTCAGAAAATAAACAGTAGAAGGAAGCCGACCAATAAATTGTATCCAAAATGCCAAACAAATATTCTTTAAACTCTCCCTTTAAAAAGAAATCTAGAGCCAGGTATGGTGGCACATGCCTGTTGTCCAAGCACTGGGAGATAAGAGGTTTGGGATTGCTTGAGTTGGCGGGTTCGAGACTACACAGCACAGGCAACATTGCGAGACCTGGTCTCAAAAAAGTAGCTGGGCACCGTCGTGGGTGTCTGTAATCCCAAGCTACCTGGGAGGCTGAGGCTGGGAACTGCTTGAGTCTGTGGTACCCCGGGCAAAATAGGAAGATCTAGTCAAGAGAGAAAGAGAGAGAGA